>JAUMTR010000027.1:15509897-15528572 GCA_032270685.1 Microctenopoma stevenorrisi | reverse complement strand
CAACAAGTGTCATTCTTATCAATCTTGCGGGCCGCACTAATATTAATCTTTCATATTAAGACGGGGGCCGCAAATTATGGTCCCGGGGGCCGCAGATGGCCCGCGGGCCGCGAGTCTGAGACCCCTGGTGTAGGAGGTTCGAATCCCGTCTGACTCCTAGTCCATCCCTTACCAGGTGTGTCCCTGAGCCAGACACACAGCGGTAGCTCCTTGTAAGTCGCTTTGGATAAAAGCGTCTGCCAAGCAAACTAAAGTAAAGTAAAGTAAAACATTGTGATGTATATTATGAATGCTATTTTTCTTGTAAATTACTCAACAATTGAATTATTGATTAATCAGAAGAAGAGGAAGTGTCTACAACAACTCTAGTGATTTATTTTGGTGGAATTTGTGGAAATGTCTACCTATTAATTTGTTGGAGTATACAATTCGCACAACATCGGCACCGGTACTACTGCTGGTATTGCGGCTACTACTGCGATATCATGTTGAAACAGCTTTAATCTTGTTACTGGTTCTAAATCCTAACTTTACAATACATTTACAGCCTTTACTTTCATACTTTAGTGTATATACAAAACATGGACTCTGTACGAAGATATATGCAATACGTGTTCCATAGCGACCGTTATAATTGATTTCAAAAGGTTCACCTGGACTTCACCTGGACTTAACCTGGATGTATGACAATCTTCACAAACACGGTATAATTGATCCTACTACTGTCAGACATTTAAATATTTATTGTGCACAGTTTTCTTGCGCAAACCACATCCAGTTTTTTTTTAGATTTGTTGCAAAGTAAAATCACTATAGACTCCTAACACAGCAGCGACAGACGTTTCCTTAACTTCATGTGTCTCCGTGCTGCACTTCACTGCGCATGCTTGCCTAGCTTTGACTGTCACGTGACTGGTCTGAGGACAACAGGAAGCAGGAACACCAGCACTGTGAGGGAAGATGCTGCTGCTGCTGCTCTGACACTTTTCTACATTCCACTATTTATTAGCAGAAAGCGACAGACAACGATGACTTCTATTATCAAGGAAACAGAAAGGTCGGTGTGAGTCACAGATTTTATTCCAGTAGTTAACGCTAAGCTACGTGACCTGCAGCCTAGTTCAACCTTATGGAGGCGTCCTGGAAGTGATCGACACTGTGATTTAGTGCATAGAGAGAAAACCAAATAAGCTCTGGGATGACTATTGTAGTTGACAGTATTAAACAGATATACCCTGCTCTGGGAAAAAAGGTTTCTGCAGCCACTCATTCATTTTTTAAAACGCACTCCATACCAGGACTAAACTCTTTTGTGGTAACGCTAACGCAAAAGCTGTTCTCTCACTGCTATACAGCAGCTATCATACAGTAGTATATTATTTTAGTTTGAAACAACAGTACTAGACAGTCTGTAGTTTAGCATGATGAGTTTTTTTTTTCATTTTAAAACGTTTCTAACAGAAATTGTGGCTAAAGGTCACAATACAATTCTCTGTATGGTAATGCAGATATGATTTGTTTTCAATATAGATGAATCTACTAATTATCATATTGATTAACTTATTTTTCTAAACAAAAGAGAATAAAAAAATGTGTACATTGCATATACAAGACAACCAAATAGACTTGTTAGAAGAAAAATATGTATTTTAACTTAGATTAGATTAGATAAAGACCAAATTTTAAGATATGTCTTTTCACAATACTGATGCTCTTATTTGCCCCAAATAACCAAATAGAGCAGAACAGATAGAAAGCTATGCTGTTTGGTGATACTGTTTGTTGTCACTGCTATATGTTGGTAGGACAGTGTATAGAAATACCTCTGACATAGGATATCATACTGGCCAATAAACCAAAGCTCTATAATTCCTATCGTGCCTATTCTTCTGAACACTCACAACCTTTTTCCAAACAGCATAAAAGAAGCCGTGACTTTCATCAACGCCATTGATGTGAACAAGTTCTCCAGGCTGATCTCCCGAATCATACAAAAGCTTCATCTGAAGGTACAGAGACTGCACATTGTTTTCCATGCCAAAGAGAAGAGGCTTTTGAGGCGTTTGCAGCAAAGCTCTAGTGCCGGGGGGAGCGGTGCATGCATAATGACTTTACTGAAGCTGGGGCATCAGTCAGTTGGGCTCTAATGAATGCACACACAGGCCCTGTTGATCATTCTGTATTTGCACAAGATGTGTTGGCTGTGAAGGGTTCCAGCGATTCCAGTGATGCATCTGTTCAGTGTTATTTTCCAACCTGCTAAGAGAAAGTAAAGCCCATTTGTTCAAAGCGATAATAATATTGTAAAACATTACACAAATGTAATACATTTGAGCAAATTTTCTCATCAACACTATAAATTATGTTTTCTTCTCAGGGAGAGCGAACATTCAGTGAAGAAGAGGAAGAAAAACTTCAAGGTGCACTGTCACTTAATAAACAGGCTCTCAATCTAGTCCTGGAAACGTCTGCCTTCATACTAGAGCAGGTGAGCAAAGGTCCTCTGTCATCCTGATATTTCATTGGAACCAGTTTGACTGATTTTACAAGAAGAAAATGTTGTCTGTAATCCGAAGAGATATTTTGCTTTAATCAGTAGCTGTTTTATCGATTGACATTCAGAAGATAGACTAAAAAAACTAAACTAAATAGAATCAACACTAGTGTAAAGCCCATGTTATTATCTATAGTAACTGCAGGTATCTGTAGTTTTTGTGCCTGTCTGTGTGGATCACGTTTTCAGCCCATTTCTCCAGCTGGGGTCACTGTTGCTATAAGTTAATCGTTAGTAGCAGTGTTGGGCGTCGCAGGGGAACAGGAATAAGACTATAACAGAATGAGCCTGTAAAGCAGTTAATGGTAGCTTTAATTTTCCAGTGATTACTCTTCCCCATATCTCCTGTCCTCCGTAGGCAGTGTATCATAATGTGAAACCGGCCTCTCTGCAGCAGCAGCTGGAGGCTGTTTATCTAAACCCAGACAAAGCTGAGGTTTTCTCTCAAATCTGGGGCACCGCTGGGCCTGAGTTGGTGGAGAAACTAAAGCACAGTATCTTTGCCCCAAGCAAGGTAAGGCTAAGAAACAAGTTCATCTTTTTAATCCTTGTCACCATCAGGTTGTTTTTCAGCACCAACTGTGACCATATTTTAACCCACAGGTAGTGAAAGACATAGCCACTCCCAGACCCTGAATATTTAAAGCTAACTATTCATGCTCTTTTTATCCCTTTGAACTGAGTAAGATTTCACAGTTGTGAGGATTGGCATATAACTTTCCATAATAAGAATGACCTTCTTTTGTGAGAGTGCTTTCCAGCTGTTTGGATAACAAAGATTTTTTTTCCGCACCTCACACACGATGTCACATTAATTTTAAAACATGTTCCTTTGTATAACTTGATTAAAAAGTGACACTTCAAACAGTGTTCCTTTCAAAGTCGAGGGGTTTAAGATCTAACGCAGAATAAATAAGCAGCATGTACGCACCAGTCACAATATGCTGCTGTCACATGCATAGACATCTCACCCACCTGTGAGATGTCTCACAAGTCAATGCTTCTCTCCCACGTGAAATGCTGCCAGTAAAAGGCAACAACAGCCATTGATCCTCAAGACGACCTCGACTACAGCTTTGACATACGACAAACATTAAATCACAGAAGAGACTGTATGTTACTGACATTTAGCTGTTTTCTCATCCACTTTTTCTACATAAGAAAAAGCAGCCTTTGAGTAAGATGTTAGGTTTTGTTACAGGATTGCTATTTTTGCCATTTAAAGAAATGGTAAACACAGTATTATTACTTATTGTTTTTATATATTAGTTAAATATATTTAATATTTCTAATTTCTCTGATGTGAGGATTTGGTATCTCTAAGATCTAGATTATTTGTCAGTTGAAAAACATTTTCCAGTCCGCAAACAAAAAAAAGATAAACAGTTTTACACTTATAAAGTTGAGCAAATGTCAGCGTTCTACATGTATATAAATCTTTAAGGTCAAGTTAATTAAACTAATAACATTTGTTTTTATTAAATTTATCCTCTGGGAATAATAAAGTGTTTTGAACCTTGAATCTTGATTAAATTAATTTGACTGGAAACACTGTGCTTTCATAAGGATTTCATATTGCTCATGTATTTAGTTAGTCGTGTATTACAGTATCTAGTATTAAAAGCAGTTTGAAGTATTGCAGTGCATTAATTTCATTGGTTGAATTTTCATATTTTAACAGTAACACTTCATAGGGTTGTGGTGTTTATCCATGCTGATGTGGTTGTTGTCCAACTTGTGAATAATGTGGCCCAGACTTCTCCACCTCACACCTGTCCTCTGAGGCTGTGGAAGCATCCAGACCCAATAAGTCACACATGGTTTATTATTATGGCCTCTCGCTGCATCATAAAACACTTAACTGCCCTGCCTTGACTCTGTGCTGCTAATCTATCACACTGCTACAGGTGACGGATGAGGTTTCTCTCCGTAAATCACCCGGGCAGGGGGTGGATTTGTGGGATTGGTGTCAGGAGACAGTGCAAGTTTTTATGCCTGACTAGCATCGAATAAGATTGCTTTTTAATATTTGGTTAGAGAAAAGATTAGAGAGTATAATAATCGGATAACCAGCAGCTTTAAAGGATGGTAAGATCGACTTTGAGGAGTTTGTGCACAGTAGTAAAAACCTGTTCCCATTGTGACAACTGAACTTGCTCAAGGTTCTTGAAGATGTTTCACTTCTCATCTAAAAGGCTTCTTCAGTTCAGACTTCCTGGCATTTTTCCTTAGAGTTGTTGACAGTTGCTGGGGAGTCATAGACCCATCTGGTTATAATGTGTGTCATGTAATTAGTTGCAGTCGAAGAACACATCAAAATAATGTGTCTAAGCTTCACAGTAAGGTTCAAAAAGTTTAACCGCCAGCATGTTCTGCTTTCTAAATATGTACCCAAAATAATTAAGTGCACAATGGTACAAATGAAGGTGAAACATCAAGAACAGAATGAGGGAAAAGAAATATACAATATTCTACTTGCACTATTTCTTAATGTTTTTCAGAATCTCCAAAAATACATGTACAGCGTTTAGGACTCGCTGTGTTTATGTGTTTCAGCTGGAGTATGTCGGCTGGCAGTTGAACTTACAGATGGCCCAGTCCAGCCAAGCCAGACTGAAATCTCCTAGTGCTGTCCTTCAGCTGGGTCTTCACAGTGAAGACTCTGAGGTACACACACACACACACACACACACACACACACACACACACTACAAGTACATACATTTTGTACCTGTAAGTCATTGTTCTTGGTCTCTCATCTCTTATACATTTACCCATCTACTGTAAACATGTATACTCTTAATTCTGTAATCAGAAAAGTCCTTTGTGCCAAATGAGTAGCATCTCCACTCTGTCCTGGTTTCTGTGCTAATAGATGGTAATCCCGCTGGTTTCTGTCTTGACCCAGAGGAACACGTACATCTGGCTCCAGAGTAACTGTAGTGTAAAGACCAGAGATCAGGGAGCTTGTTATCTGAAACCTCCAGGGTCTTTTTGTTCTCTTGTGAGACTCTCTCTGTAGCTGGAATTGGACTGTATGTGCATTTATTAGATGGTTTGTACCGTAACTAGCATCGAACGGTGTCTATTTATAAGCAGTATCCAGGCTTGTTTACAGTATGCTTCTGATTAATGGTAAATGTCTGCCTCTTTGAGATCATTAGTGGTGATTAGTTATGCTTTCTTCATTTAGATTTGTAATACTCAATTGTTACATTTCAATATTAGCTTGAATTCAAAATGAAGTATTGCATTAAGGATTCTGGTGTGGTGCCCTAATGAGGCCTGCTTTTAAATATTTTTATTAAAAAAACAGTAAGGAACATAGTGCTGACTGTGAAGTTGGATTTTCCACTTGAGCGTTTCCCGGTTTTCATTCATTTATAATCAGTAGAGCTTGTTTGGATGCCAATTAGTTAATGCTATGTAGTTACTCTAAGAGTCAATAGCCTTGTGAGCCTCGCTCCCTCATTTCCCTCTTTTCCACTGGGACACGGATTGCTCTCTAGCTGTTGCAGAAGCCTGTTTCTGTTTCATTTAAAATGATTTTCTACCTTTTCATGTTTGTGATTTATTTGAAATGTCTTAGACTTAATCCTAAATTTTTCTAGAAACCTCAAATATAAACATGTGTCTAGTGAGATACGGTTAATCAAGTGATGGTGATGTTGACAGATATTCAAAAATGTATTCTGCAGATTGTAAAGCTACAGAGGATTTCCCTTTTTCAACTGAAGATTTCGGTCATGTCCTTTAGGCATTTGACTGACTTTGATTTCTTTTAAAGCAGTTTTTTGTCACAAGATGGTGGTATTGATTATCTGCTGAGCCTGCATAGCGTTGTTCCAGCTGACTAGTTTAGTGTCTGTCTAGCACACTGCTTTGTATTCAGTCCCTCAAGAATGCCTTGGCAGCCTAAACATGGAATTAGGCATGACATATTCAAATTGCTACCGTCTTAAATGTAGGCCTGTAGGCAAAAACTAGAGAAAATATATGTTTTTCTTTATCTCTTTTTTTATTATTTTGGACGATTTCCTGCTATACTTTCCCCAGGCTAGCAAAAGAGGTATTAATTTATTTAAATCCACTTACACAATTCCCCTTGTGGGAGGACATAGCTTGGGGGCTAAAACAAGGCTGGTTAAAAGTGTAGAGAAATCAACTTCAGTGAACATCACTGAGGTGCACATCCCGTTGTGAGCTGCAGGGGGCACTGTTGTCTCACAAATTGTACCTTCGTCCCTCAGGCAGTAAAGTATCTGAGAGATGGATAGGATTCCTCTTTTAACTTTGCACTCAAGCACTTTGAGTTTGCAGGCTTTTTAAAATTTCCATCTGTGTTTTCTGAGAGTTTCCTGACAGTGAGTTTGTTTCCCCCCCAAAAAAAAATTCTTTGAGAATTGAACAGCACAACTTCTGTAATGTCAAAATACTGCAGTGACTGAGAAATAGTTTAGTTGAAATTCTGCTTCGAGTGTCATGCTAATTACATCACAGATTTATAACACCCTCACTGCTAACTCTTTAGTCGAGCGAGAAGGAGTTGGGGCAAAAATCTGCAAATTGGAAAAATTATAGGATTTAAGGTGTCAGAGGACAGGGAAGGGAAGATATAAGCCAGAAGGAGAGGATGTGAAAATAAGTATAGAAGGTTACAGGGAGCAAAAATAATAAAACTAAAGAGCACAAAGAAAAGAAAATGAAATAAGAAAGAAAGAGAGGAAGGCCATGGCCGCCTGCATCTTATTGACTGCTTGGATCTTGGAAGTGGAGAGTTAGAGACTCCATCTGACCAGCCTCCTGCTTCATTAGCACTCTCCCTGAGGAGGAGAAGGACTGCCAGAGAGCTTCACGTCTCCTTCTCCAAACAATATGTGACACACCGTACATCTGCGGTACAGTGGATGAGATGTTAGAAGACATATTTGGAGAAATTAGATGACAGTTTTTTTTATCATACTTTTTACCACTTTCATTAAAATATTTCTCATCAGGGGACATTTTCTTATAATATTCTCCCCTCTGCCTCAATAACGTGTGGATGTGTATCGAAATTATAGATCACTGTTTATTCGTCCATGCAGTAGTCCCCTCACCCAGGGGAGCCTCCGTTTGCCTAAAGTGAATCCGAGTTCCGTGGAAAGCTGTCGTTTCCTACTTGAAAACTGTGAAGCACTGTATGTCCTCGCAACTTCCCCTTGAGGATTTAACAGTGAGATATGTAGTTCATTCTCGGGAGGATGAGTGGAAATGGCCTCAGTCTGTGTAGGTTTGACATGAGACCTGTTGCATAGCTTGCTTGTTCTCCCAGAGGGAAAGTATCTGACATGGAAAAGACTTTAGTGATCTGCTGTCAGAGGAGAAAAGTTAGAAAAGAAACAGGATCTAAGGATATGATAGAAGAGAAGAATTGAGGATGCAGCAGAAGGTGATAGGAAGGACAAACAGTAGAAGAAAGAAGAACGGGGGGATGACAATAAAGATGACAACGGAGGAGTGGCACTGGGAGAAGAAGAAAATGGATGAGAAGCTGACAACAAAGATGACACATGGGGGCGAGATTGGGGAATTTGACTTACCTTGAAACTCACTGTGAGCAGTATATGTGGTAATAATAATAGTAATACAGTGGGGTGCGTAAGTTTGGGCAACCTTGTCAATGTTCAGGTCAATGTTTTTCTGTATAAATTGTTGGTTGTTACAAAATTTCAATTAAATATATCATATAGGACACACACAGTGATATTTGATAAGTGAAACAAAGTTTACAGGATTTACAGAACATGTGCAATAAATGTTAAAACATTTTTTAAACATAAAACAAATTTAGGCAGGTGCATAAGTTTGGGCACAACAAAAAAGAAATGAACTCAGTATTTAGTAGATCCTCCTTTTGCAGAAATGACAGCATCTAAATGCTTCCTATAGCTAAGTAAAGTAAAGTAAAGCTTCCAATGAGAGTCTGGATTCTGGTTGGACCATTCCTCTTTACAAAACATCTCTAGTTCATTCAGGTTTGATGGCTTCAGAGCATGGACAGCCCTCTCTAACTCACACCACAGATTGTCAGCTATATTCAGGTCTGGGGTCTTGAACTTGTTCCTCTGCATGAACACCTTAGTAGATTTTGACTGTTGACTTAACTTGTTTGACTTAACTTGTTGAAAGATGGTGCAGCTTCAGCTTTGTCACTGAATCCTGGACCTTGGTCTCCAGAATTAGCTGATATTGAGTGGAATCCATGCGTCCCTCAACTTCGACAAGATTCCCAGTCCTTGCACTGGCCCCACAGCATGATGGAGCCACCACCATGTTTTACTGTAGGTAGCAGGTGTTTTTCTTGCTATGAATGCTGTATTTTTTCTCCTCCATGCATGACGCCCCTTGTTTTGCCCAAATAACTCAGTTTTAGTTTCATCAGTCCACAGCACTTTATTCCAAAATGAAGCTGGTTTGTCCAAATGTGTTTTAGCATGTTTGTGCTGTGGGTGGAGGAAAGGCTTCCTCTGCATCACTCTCGCATACAGCATCTCCTTGTGTAAAGTGCGCCGAATAGTTGAACGATGCACTCTGCAGCAAGATGATGTTGTAGGTCTTTGGTGGTAGCTCTGTGGGTTAATGAGGCAGGGATATAGAAGGTTGCAGGTTCGATTCCCAGCCTATCCCCCATACCAGGTGTGTCCGCGTTTTGTAGCTGCCCACTGCTCCCCCCAGGGGGATGGGTTAAATGCACAAGTACACAAGAATCAATAACATGACAATGGTGCCAAAATGTATGCGCCTGCCCAAATTTTATTAAACATTTACTGCAGACTTTCTGTTAATCCTATAAACTTCGTTGTACTTGTCAAATATCACTGTGAGTGTCTCCTATATGATATATTTAATTGAATTTTTTCATCGTAACATCCAACGATTTTTACAGAAAAATCATGAACATTGACAAGGTTGCCCCAACTACGCACCCCCCTGTATGTATGGGATGTTTCTTTGCCTCAGGCAGTTACAGTTATTAATAGTTTGATCGAGTTTCCCATTCATCAAAACAGAAAAGCAACGATGCCTTTTCTTATCTGTGTTTTAAGATGTAGTTATTTTCCAACTGCACTGACATAAATAAATATAAATACACAATCTACCAATATTAATTCTGGGGTGTGTGCTCTGTAGAGGTTCGGTCTCTTGTAGGAGGAAGATGTCCTTAAAGAGAAGTACCTAAAAACAGCAGTCAGTGGCTTAATGCCAATTCTTTTTTCAGCTGCTCACATGTGTACACGTCTTCTTTGCAATCATTTTTAAGTTTCTTTCTGCTTCTTTTTCGGTGCTCCGGATAAGCCACACAAGGATTATCCAAGAAAGATAAAGATAAAAAGATACAATCTGAGTGTTCAGGGATTGCATTACATTATTAGCTAATTCAGTTTAATCTCTACAGTACATGGCTCCAGGTGTAGTACAGTTTAAGTTTAGGTGGACAGCTGGAAAAATGTCAGAGCTGCATCTGAAGGTGAAATGATGATGATGATGAGGAGGAGGAGGAGGAGGACGTTTCTATTCAGTGGATATAGTATTTTTAGAAGTACTTACAGCAGCTAGCTCCGTTTGTGTTTGCTGTTTTAAATGCTGGCCCCTAGCATTGATATATCATTTGTTAGGAGGGGGACAGATGTAGCCATAGGCTCCATCATTGATCTGACATTAACCCCCCCCCCCCGTTCCAGAAATATGGAACAGCCTGGCATCCCACATCACGCAAAGCAAAGTACCAGCACTGAAAAAGGAGTTATCCAGCTCAGTGGTCCCAAACTTTTTCGTCTGTGAACAAGATGCAAAAGGTTACACAGTTCTGCTGCCGTATGAGTGAGCATAAGTGATTTCTAACCTTTTCAGAGACCTGTAGAGGTAAAGCTATGCAGTAATTTACAAAAGAAGCTGAAGAGCAGTTATATTTTTCTCTCCTTTCCTAGGGAGGATTGTCTTTCTGTTGTTGTGTCCCTCTACCACTGTCATTTCAGCCGTCTTTCTCCACAGTATCCGTCTTCCTTTTTATTCATAAACACACAAGCAGGCTCTCTGATGTCGCTTTAATGACTCTGAAAGTTGAAATCCCTCGCGAGTTGTGGTGTCTCTCTCTGTCTCTGTGTCTCTGTCCTGTGGCATTAGAATGAGCCACTGCTCTGTCGACCAAGGGTAGGGTGACATTTATAATACAGAACATCCACTTGCAAGGCACCCACCACAAATTTCAATATTTATTGTAAACACACTTGGCTGCCAAGACATGTGGTAAGAACCAGTGAGCTAATGTCACTTCTACATGCAGTTTCAACCCGCAAAAGGAAAAAAAAAATTACTGAAGAAACTCCCCTCTGGCCCTTGGATGTTCAATCAAAATTTATGAGCAAAGACCTTTTTTTTCAGAGTAGAAACCTCTGCTTAACTTGATATGACACTTTTTATGAGCTTGTGAATGACTTTTATTGAGATGATAACACGCAGGTTCACGCCACCTCCTCTTGATGCTGAAACGACTGCTTATTCAGTCTATTGACAGAAAATGAATCAGATTTAATAATAAATAATAGTCAAGTAATAGCATTCTTACTCCCTCGTTCCCCATTCATTGTCTCTATTTCTTTGCGCTGCTAAATCAAATTAAAAAGCATCCTAACTGTGCACAGCTCTTTCCTGAATGTCACGCAGTACAACCACAATCAGGGGTTTATATGTAACACAAAACTCTAGAACAAATATCTGGCAATTTCTCATAGCTCCCAAAAATCCATTTCATTTTCTCCCCCAAAAACTGCCGGTGGTGGATATAGGGACAGATTAGTTCGGTAATCTTTTAGTTAATGTGGCACTTTAAGAATAGCTCCAGCTGTATCTTTCAAATTCCTCGTGAGTGATGAGTGTCAGTAAGCTTTATAGAAGCCCTGCTGTTAATTGTGCTTATTCATACACAAGTGCTTCTGAATATTTTTCTCCTAGAATAATCTGGCAGCATCCTTGACGCTCACACATTTGCATTATTCTTCCTCAACACACATGCTCAGATTCTTTTTCTAACATGAAATTTGTGTGTCACGTTGTCCCCAGCTAGCTCCAAAATTATAAGCCAACTAATTCTAGTTTGTGGAAAACCTGCTTGTTTGTGTTATCAAAGCATCAGACATGAAAGACTTTTCTTCTTGTGATTCTAATTTATTTTCTCTGTTCTGGCTTACAGTGCCAGTGCAGTAATCACGGAGGAACGGACGCTCTTTGTTTGAAAGCACACAACAACACACACACACACACACATTGAGCCCTCCAAATAAAAGCTGTGGCTTTATTTATTAAAACTGTGTGATGAGGAAAGCAATTAAACATCCCATTTTGACTTCTGCGAGGAGGTGCTGTGATCAGAGGCTCCCCCGACATCCCTCCCTGCCTCACGTGTCTCATTTAAAACGGCTTCACGAGCAGCAGGCTAAACTTTGAACTCGACTCCAAGCTCCCCTGACAAGTAAAAGTAAAAGCCTCGCTCCTGCCTCCCACATGCTGGATCCAACCTTTTCATTTATCATTTGAGGGATTACATGGCCCGATCAATATATTGGAGAGCTGTGATGTAAACGCTCCCAAGTTCAAATCCTTCACACCGAGCCACCCACCAGCCACAAAGGACAAAGGCAGCTTTGTCTCAGTCTCTACTTGCCTTGCTCTACATGCCCCAAGATGCTTTGTTGCTTTGTGTGCACATCTTTTTAAGGGTCTCCCTTTCTCTCCATCTCTCTCCATCTCTTTCTCCATCCCTCCCTCGCCCTCCCCCTCTCCCACGGGTGATTTGTTTTTCTCCTGTGGGATTTGGGATCCCATTCATTGAAAGCACATTGTTCAGCTCTTATCCATTTCAGAGGATGGGCCCCGAGAGGCAGAATGGGTGACTGTGGGTGCTCTCTCCCTCTCTCTTCGTCTTTCCCTCAGCTCTCCACCACCCCACTCCCCACTCCCTGCTCCTTGCCATACGATGATGTCATGGCTTTTATTTGCTCTGGGGGTGCCTATTGATTCTCTCTGCCTATTACATACTCTCTATATCTCTCTCTTCCACCCACCTCTCATCCCCCTAAACTCCACTCCTGTTTCCCTCCGCCAGTTCCTTTCCCAGATTCTTTTGCCTCTCCAAAGGCGCCTGGGGGATTTGGGGATGTTTGGATGTTGTTTCGTACACCCACAGTACATACTTGACACCCAGACAGGGAAGCCATCAAGCCTGCAAATCCAACTGCAGCTCCTATTTAAACATTTTAACACCGTTCTTTTATCCTTACATCTCCCACTCCTGTGATCAGCTTTTATTTCTTTCTGGTTACTCAGCCTGTGTTTTGTTTCACGCTCTGTATGAGAAGTAATTATTGATCCCCTCATAATGTGGTGCCATTCTGCCGTAGCCAGTAGCGATAGTAAGAGAGTGCTTAAGCCTGAGATTTGCAGATGTGCGTGTGTGCATGTGAGTTTACTTTCGAGAAGCTGCTCTGCCTCTTGGCTGAACTATGCTCGGGTGAGAAATCTATTTCAGTTCAAACAAGATGCACTGATTGCAGAAGCACTGAGCCAAATCACATCCATTCATTCCAGTGAAAGTTGGTTGATGGGCATACAAGCTGTAAATGATGGCGGCTTACTCAATTGCCAAATATTTGCAATAATGAAGATATATTATCACATCATGAACACATTTCTGTATATTTGCATGTGGTTTGTGTTTTGATTGTTGCATCATTCTTTTTTCTGGGTTGTGCTGCTCCCTTTGTCTCCGTGCATTGTACTGTGACAGGATATAACGTAGCATTGAACGTATACAAGCCATAGATCTCTTTGCTTCCTTGAAATAATGACTCAAATGAGTAGTTGGGAGCCTTGCACTGTTGTCATCTGACGTGCAACGCAGGGCGCAGAGTGCTTCCTCTGCCTGTGACGACAAAATGTCCTGAGAGTCTAACTGAACAGACAACCTCTTTTGTTACATTAGTATTTTGCTGTTTCTTTCTTTGAAGGATAATATTGCTTTAGAAATGAGTTTTATGACCTCAGAGTGGCATGTATTTGTGTAGAACTAAGTATCACTTGTGACGGCAATGCGGATGTGCTACCTGAGTTTGGTACTGATACCAAGTCCACGTCATTATTAACACGGCAGCAGTAGGTGTGTAACAGGATGTGTGTGCACGGCACTGAGTGCAGGTTTTGGCAGCAGTCAGAGTATGCAGGTAGTTATGCCTATTAAACGGCACAAAATAGTCTTGAAGTGTAAAAATACAATTCAGTTTGCGGTTATGAGCATAATGTGCGAGAGAACTGCCAAATACTGTGCCTGTGTTGATTTAAAAAAGGCCGTTTTATCAGATGCAAATGAAAGATTCATTCAGAAATACTTTCCATTAGAAACAGAACTCAAACTTCTTAAATGTCCAGTGTAGTCTAAACACCAACAGACACATGAAAACAATCTTTAAATAAAATACAGTGAAAATGCTCAAAAAACTATTTAAGTCAGTAAGTGCCTGATTAAAGAATGAAGCTTCAATTGGTTTAGACGTGTAATACCAGCTTCTGGGGCTTCGTCTTCAGTTTCCAACTAAGATGTTTTGGCATGAAGTGAATAGCACTGCAAAGAAATGGAAAACATCATTGTCTTCTATCATAACTACAGCTTGTTTGTTGACGACACTATATTTATGTCTGGCTTGGAGTTGTTAGTTAGTGATGAGATGTTTCTTCATATTGAGGGTAGCTGATGTTGTATGAAGTTGTACTGTAAACTCTCCATGGCTCCCACTCTGTCTTTATCAGTGTTTCTTACAAACACAAACACTTTTAAGTCCCCCCCCCCCTGCCTTCTGTATAGCAGAGACAGCGTCTACATACCACGGGGGCAGAGAGCGGCTGCCTTGGCAATCTTCTAGCTCTGCCCCATGGTGGAAAAAAAACAGGCCCTACACTTGTGAATAGCAGCCGTTACTCGTCTTGTGCAAGAGCTCTCTCACACACACACACACACACACAACTCGGTTGTCCATGACCCCCCCCTTCAACCCTGTGCCAGGCTAATACATTAAAATGCATACTGTTTCAAAATGGAAGCTCAGGCTGAAGGGGTTGAGTGCCACTTATCCTAGAACCTGGAACACCGATGGTCAGTGCAGGCCCACACTACAGGATGTTGGCCAGCATCAGCGTTTATTTAAGCCACTCCACACATTTAGAAGATTAAGGTTTGACACAGCTTTTTCAGACACTTTCTCAGTCATGATTGTAGTCCGCAGCTGAGCCATGAACAGAGCACCCTCAACTTTTGACTTGATAGAAAATATCAAAACAGCCATAATCACTAATATTATTTCTCATCATGTGTTCAGTATCTTGCCATCAGACACGGTGCCTGCCCTTCAGTTAAAACATTGTTTCCCAGCCTCGCTGGAAAGTAGAGTTTGTAGGTTTGGCCGCCAAGGACGGTAGAAGACGGGACACCTTTCCTCTCTCTCCATATCAGGCAGTGGTAACGCGCTGCCAGCACCATAATCATCCTGTTATGGCTCAGACAAGGCTCGTGTTCCTTGGCTTGTTTATCTTGGCACTGGAGCTGTGGAGTGTCTCCGCTCCCTGGCTCTTCAGCATCAAGCTTCTCGATTTAGGTGCCCTTAAACACGAGGATTTATTTTAGGTTTAGGCGAGGTTCGGTCCAGGGATGAAAATGCTTTTACTTTACTGCAGCAAACTGCAGGTCACACTGGCTTATACAAGGTGACGACCTGTTGATACCAAACACATAAGCAACTCAAAATGTGAATGTTTAGGTAGAGTGGATTCATTCAAAAAGCTTATCTCACATTGAATAATAACTGCAAGATAATATATGATAGTGATAATTAGGGTTTGCTTCGAAATTACAAAATGAATGACTGTCAAGATTGACATTTTTTCTTGGTAAGAAATTTAGGAGATATAATTATGTAAAAATAGTCTTCGACAATAAATCCTTCAAATCACAGCTGGTCATGAGAGTCTGTTGTCACAGGTGGAAATCAATAGTAAACAGGAGAGTAACTGTGTTTACAGCGCAACCAAACAAGCCCACGTTGCGTTAATGAAGAACTTGCTTATGAGCAACCATGAATTGGTTTCACACTGGCGCAGTGGGACTTATCACGCTGCACAACAGAGTGCACAGTACCAGCAGCTAGTTAGATTGCCGAGAAGCGAGAGGTGTGCAACCTGTTGCCTGCAGCTCCTCATCTCACTGTATCTGCAGTTTTTTTGTTGTATTACTCCACATGCAACATCCAAGAAGAATTTTTCTTAAAAATACTGTGTTTTTAGCAAAGTACATTTTGGGGGGAATAAAGTAGAGTTAATATATAGGTTATGATTTCATGAAAGGCACGACTTCCGTGCCAGAAACCTGATTTACATGTTTACGGTTTAGATGTATCCTCCTTGGTGTGGGCACGGCCTGAATTCAATCCTGAGTTGAAAGGCTTGAGAATTGAGCTGAACGTCTTGTAAACAGTAAGCCTTGAATAAATAGTCCGTAGAGGCAGAGCTCCCTCTGCCCACGGATAAACTGCCAGTTCAAATCATTCCAATTCAGCGTTCGGCACTTTTTAGGTGCTTAATATGTTTTGTATCCTTTCGATGTTTGCACCCTCCGTCTAGAAAGTGTGGGAGGTGCGAACAAACAATGTGAAAGCACCAGGCTATTTCCAGACATTTCTCCTTCATAGCCAGGTGCCATTCACATGACAGAACATGCCATACATGATGCTTTTAAACCACAGATCAGAACTCTCCTTTGTCTGTTCTCGTCTGTTAAGCATTTAATGTTTTATTGTTCCTATTGTGTCTTTCTTTTCTTTGCTGATGCGTATATCTCTCTCTCTCTCTCAGCTTCAGATCTTGTCTAATGTCTTTATCTCTCATTTTCCTCAGTGCTTCGCAGACCCTGACTCCACTGACAACACTGCAATCAAATATTTTTGCGTTCTATACTGTATAAAACACGAGCAGAAGTACAGCGCTTGCGTGTTTACATTGTCTGAAACAGAAAGCCTTCCTGTAAACAGAACAGTAACAGTGGCAGCAGATATTGATTCGGGGCTGCAAATAGCTTCTGTATGTGGAACAACAGCTTAAACATTTTTCTATTATTATTGCAATAGAGACATGTCCGTGGGAGGGAACATGGCCTGTGAGAACATGCAGGTCAAACCAATCCATAGTGGACAAATAATGGTTTGCAGCGCTTATGTGATCCTGTAGCTGCAGATTTTAGTATTTATGCTCCAAATGCTCTTGCGAACATGGTGACATTTTCGATGCCGAACCATTTGTTCGACTCATTTTTCTTCTGTGGTGCACATTAGCACTTTTCTACCTGTTCAGCGCATCACTCACAGCCTTTCCGCGACTCCTCTACGTTCTGTTGCACTATCGCTGATTGCTGCTCACTGTTTGAGTAGAAGGAAATGAATTAGAGGAGAAACATACTGTGTGTGCAGTTGGTGAGGAAGCTATTTTTGGCTGCTCTAAAGGATGAGTCACAGTGACATATGAATGGATAAAAAAAATTATCCTTCCGTCACATGCAAAAAGCCACTTTTCTTGCTCCAGCGTTTCCACGTCCTCACTTTTTCCTATTGATGTTATCTTGCCATATCTACATTTTTTTTTTGTATTCGACAACCCCTGTTTTACTGCTTCTTTTTATCCTAATGAACAACACCTCACCATCTGCCTTGCCTGTTGATAATTGGAGCAGATGTCACAATATCAGCTGAAGCCATGACAATTGTGTTCAGAGCACAAAGTTCGTCACCAGCAATTAGCCAGTATGTTGCATTTGAATTACAGTAGATACATGAACCGTCGATAATGGAGGTGCTCACAGGAGCAGGTGCATCATAGGTCCTAGGACACCATCATGATATCTCAATGCAGTGAATACACAGAAATAACAGCATGTCCCATTGACGGTATCAATGATGCTACCCTTCTTATACCAGGATGGGCATTAAAAAATCTTCATTTCATAATAAAATACTTGTTGAACAATCACATAATCCACTACTCATTTCAGTACTGATATTTACAATGAGATTTTTCTGTGTTATGTGTTATGCAGAATAGTTTTAACAGACTGGCTGTTGCATTACTGCTCCACCGCATGTTTGAACAATAATGTACAAGATACCGTAGTTTAGCAAAGCAGAGCACTAATATGACTAATATGTCAGACTTCTTCCCATGTAGCAACAAGACAAACCTCAAAGCTATAAATAATGCATCATTCCTGTGAATATGACTTCACAACTTCAGATTTTAAACAATGCGTGATTGTCCTACGTGTGGCCGCGAGGTGATTACAGGTGTGTATCACAACAAGAAGTGTTGAAAGAGCTCTTGTTTCAGTGTGGACAGCTCACTGAGTCATATTTAAACCTGTTTATATATATGCCTGTCTGCTTCCTGATAATGTGGGTTAGAGAAAATCCGTCAAATCATAGTGTAAGAGAGACAGGGAGAAAATAGTGTCCCCTATTCCACATGTGGCTGTCAGCATACCTGCCTGTCAGTCTGAGTTCTCTTTTCTAATATCACAGTAGCTCTTATTAGCTCCAGGTCCTCTCGATTCAGCTATATTTTGTTTGCAGCTTAAAAAACTGTGCTAGTTCCCTGGTAGCATGTTTGATGGGGGCTGAACAGTCTGTTCTTTGTTTAGAGCCTGTGCTATGAATTATAGATACAGGAAGCTCTGCTGATATGTCACTTTCTTAGGCTTAGCAGAGCACACACACACACACACACACACACTTGAGAATTCAAGACACAATGCACACGCACACACACACACACACACACACACTACTGAAAAGCAGACATATTGATGTACATGTGTAGAAATTGTGTAGATGCAAGTAGATACAAATACCCAGCAGGAACATCAAATGTGAGGGACCAAGCACAAGGCAAACAGAGCCACAGGTGGACCTTCGAAAAAAAAGGAAACGAGACCGCGCTTCAAATATATACACTCCTGGAAATCAACCCTAGATCTTCTGGACCCGCCCCCCCCC
>JAUMTR010000027.1:15452379-15509734 GCA_032270685.1 Microctenopoma stevenorrisi | reverse complement strand
CCCCCCCCCCCCCCCCCCCCCCCCCCAGACACAGAGATGGACTTTTGTTGACTCTTAGTGCAAGCACAGGCAGACTTGGAGTAAAATAATCACATTCACACATTAGCCTATAGGGATGCGCATGTCCTTTCATGTTTTCTTCTGTGCAATATTAACAATAAAGAGAACTCACACACGTCCTCTGCAGTAGATCTTCACACATATCTTCACAAACTGGGATGTGGCCCATGGTATGTTTTGATATCTGCTGCGATGTGGGCACTGATCGTTCTGTTTGTCGTCTGCTATACTACTCTGTTGTGTCGCGTGTGGGTCGGTACTCACATGTGCGTGTTATTGGAACTCGTACAATGCAGTTTGGAAACTTGACTTATTTTCATAAGGTCCAAACTAACATGTGAGCTGTGAATGTGGAACCTGACCTTGTTGCTTTGGTCGCAGATACTCTCCTGGTTGTTACAGACATTTTGCATGCACTCACTTCTTTTTTCCCCCCATAACAATCTAGTTCAAACCCTCAGTTGTCTGTATGCTGAATGAGTTTTTCCCCCATCAAATCTTATTGGTAGGCATGACTGTGATATTCCCTGAGGTCACCAATTATACTTCAAGCACATTGTTATCATATCCAGCAAAAACAACAAAAAAAAACCTTAAAAGTTAAATTAACCAATAAGGAGAATCTTCAATCAAGGTGTTTCTGCTTGTACCTCTGTTTAAACACAATGAACAAACTCCCCAAAAGCCCCAGCTGAGTTAACTTAATGCAACCCTCTGAAGTCACCAGGTGTCACATGTGGAGCTTCTTTAAAGATTAGAATTTGGGCAAGATAAAAGAAAATGTGTCTAAAAGGCCACCCAGTTGCATTCTGGGGAAAACAGACACATCTTTTTTGTTAGGAACTGATGAAAACACAAGACTTCCTGACGCTACTCTGGGCCTCCACAGCTGTGACAAGTCTTACGATCATTTTTCTTCGTAAGTTGGCATTTGGCTTCTGTGCATGATCAAAAATATGTATTGAACCATGGCAGAGCAGTGGGATAACAGATACATTCTCAAATTTAATGACACCCTTTTTTTCTTTTTTAATGTCTGTACAAATTGACTAATGCTAAGTGTTGCTTACTGTGGCAGCAGTTATATTCTAAGGCCATTAGCTGGCCATGATCTGCTGCTGCACTGCGACTGTTTTCTAAATGATATAGGAGGAGCGCGGGGAGAACGGAGGAGTAAGCACTTTTGTTATCATCTCCCTGTCAGATCCTTACAACCACAGCCCTTTATTACACTGCTAATAATAGAGGCAGGCTTTATCACTTGGATCACTCTCGCAGTGGAGAGGAGGAATGAAAGAGAGGCTGCTGTGTAATATTGACAAAACCCATATTTGTGATACTGTTTTCAGAATCAGATGTAGAGCACACGTGCTTACAAGGAATATTTCCTCAGCGACGCCATTAGCTGAAGACGAATTCCTTGTAGGGACAGGTGCATGCATGGCCATTAACTCTGACTCTGATTCTGTCATTGTGAGAAAGAAAGGAAACAAAAAAAAAAAGAAGATGTTGTAGGTCCAAAGACGAGTTGTTATAAATGTTTGATTGGTGGCCCAAAGAGGAAACATAGCTCGGAATAGAAGAGTGTATTTGTGTGTGCAGCCTTTGAGGTGCTTATCTAAACATGTGTGGGTGGACACAGGTTTGAGCGTTATTCAGTCTAGCAAAGATGTACTTCCATCAAAGAAAAACAAGTTTAGATTGGAGCAGATAGCTTTACTGTATCAAGCCCTCCGCATAGAAAGAAAAAGGCTTGATCCTCTGCGCTATCTGGTGTAGCCTCGGAGGTAGGGCAGGGTAGATAGGTGCGGATAAGCTGGGTAGTGACGCAGAAGTGTGTTTGGCGAAAACAAAACACAAAGGATGAGAGACGGCTGCAGATGCATGCATGGAAGGGAAAGAAAGGCGTCTTTTTTAGATGTTGCCCGACGTCTTGATGTGAAAGAGGCCGAACAGAAGGGTGTTTCTTAAGCTATTTGAAGAGTTCTTGACGTTTGGCCTGTTTGCGGAGCTGGGACAACTGAGAGCTCAGTAACATTTCTGTTTTTGTTCTATGCTTTGTGTAAAATGCAACGGAAGCTTAACAAAAAAATTATGAACCTATTTTTTTAATGGCTAGGATTGTGCAGTGATGTTTCCCTGGGTTGTTCTACAACTTTGATCACAAGCATGAGCCTTTTCTGTATTGTTGGGAGCAAAAAGAAAAAAAAAATCCCACAGAACTTGTATCAGTGTTTGTACTTCTGTACTGTCAGAACAGTTCTGCAGAGTCTGTGCAGAGGCAAAATATGAAGGCTTTGAACACACACACACACATAGTCAGTCTCTTTCTCAAACACATACATGCAAACACACACTGTCCATCTTCCTGTGCTGTTCTCAAATACAGACACACACAGCCCCCTTTGGTCATATATTCTCTTTGCTGTGTCAGGGTGTTCTGTTTGACTCGTCTCTCTTTGAATGAGCATTCACTTTGTGTGTGTGTGTGTGTGTGTGTGTGTGTGTGTGCGTGTGTGCGTGTGTGCGTGTGTGTGTGTGTGTGCGCGCGCGCGCACGCGCAGAAGAGGCCTACACGTGCATTCATGATCACCTACATGTGTCCTGTACAAAATACGTCTGTGTGTTTACTTCTGGATTCTCATCCTTCGATGTGTATTTGAGAAAGTTCTCTTGTCATTTATAATAAATAGAGGAATGAATTTGAGAGTCAAACTAGTCGAACTGACAGCGGAGGCTTTGATGCTTAGGTCTTATAAGCACTGAAAACCAATTAGGTGGGTCAGGGGCCTGGGGAGCATGACAGAACAAAAGCCAGTGCCACCGTTCTGTCATCAGCAGCTTCAGTCACCACTAAGGGACAGCTAACACACTCTTTATTTCTCAATCACTTATGCTCACACCTGAAAGGGGTTTGTGGAGCTATTGCAGAATAGTTTAGTTCGCTGGGTGGCTGTGTAGCTGCTGATGTTTGGTGTTTGAAATAGAAAATAAAATAAAAATCAGATTAGAGTTTAGCTGAGTGCAGTCACTTGACCAGCGACGCTTAATGAGAGTGACATTCAAATAAATATTCGATATGATCCTTTTCAGTTTTGCTTTATTATATCTGCCATTAATAACAAATGCATTTATTTAGAGTCATAATGCACGATGGGTCCAACGACCTAGCTGGCATTTTTTTTGTTTCTTTCTATGCCCCCCAATATTTTACTTTATCAAAAATCTATTTTGACTTTTACCACTGCTTTGTTATTTACATAAGTTTCTTATAGTTAACATTCTTCCTATGATTTCGTTTTTTTTAATTAAAAAAATACTTTTGAGAAGTGTAAATTGTGAATGCATTGGTTGCTTCCTTTTCACAAGAACATACTTGACTAATAATTCAATATATTCAATAAGGATAAATTCTCACATATGCTGCCATCAGCTCTGTTACTTAAACATTGAATATCACATAGATTTTGACATTTTTAAGGCCACACATAAATATTAGTTTAATGGAAAGTGGCTGGTATAGTTTGCCAGCACACTGACGTTATTGATGAGTATTCAGGTCAACACCTGACATCTAAGACACAAATACAAAACTGTCTTCTATCTCTGCTGAGCAGCTGAGACCGTTTTACTTTCATCTTGAGCTATTGAACTTTTTTTTTAATTTGCCTGTATATTTAGGGGCCAAATATTATTGATGTCCACAGTAGATAGTTCGCTGCCTGAAGCATTTTCTGAACTAGACATTGAACTCCTCACACCTGGGAGAAATGTGGCCTCGCAGATTGTGGCAAAGACTAAATCTTTAATTTCTTGTACCTGATAAAGCACTGCCACGAGGACAGCTGTTAGCGTTTTGATGTAAACTCACACTATGTTAACTTCTGTCATGCAGGTCGTTGTAGTAGCAAATGCCCAGTAGGTTGCGTGATAAGGCCCACCTTCCAGACAAAGCCAGCTACGCCCTGAGCTGCTGAGATAGCAGTGGCCTTTTTCTTCTTTCCTCAAGCTGTGTCAGTTTGACCATTCAGCCAGTCAAATGTGCCAACCTCATCAAGGTGCTCAGCTTTGCCCTTTTCAATTATTCATTCCCAAATTTGCGAGGAGGAGTCGAGGTTTGTCTAACAGCTTGCCATACAGGGGAGTGTTTCTTCTAATTGGAGTGACATGCAGTCACTTTCGGTCAGTTCTAAATGTCATTAGAGTAACAGCCAAATACCATGCGCTGTTTGAGGTGAAGTCAAAGCCACTAGATTGAAAGTGGCAATATAAACTGTGGCTGACCTGACAGGGATGAATATGATTACAAGTGCAACACTCACATACTCTCAGCTGCCAGGTGCACTTTATAAACATGAGCTGTTCACTTCACGTGCTCATTCATACAAATGGAGTATATGCCTGTGAGAATACATTTCTTTCTCTCTTTTTTTTTTACTCTTTCACTCGTATGGAGTTTATTTTACACACACAAACAAACAAAACCACACAAATTGTAATGAGGCAAGGCGTTTCGAGTCCCGCACTGCCTTCTTCATCCCCAGCTCTAACTAATGCAACACTTTAATAGCCACTGTTATTCTCTTGGAGCTAATTAGAGATTATACAAATGCACGTACACACACACACGCACGTAATGCACACACGTACATGCATGCACACTGCACCCATAGCGCCGTGGAGAGGTATAATTACAAAGTCTAATTCCTGTATCGTTTTACATTATTTATGAAGTAGTGTTTCTAGTGTCACACTGACCTTCCTCTAATGATGCTATACACACACATACATGTGGATGCACACACACTTGCATGTTGTACAATCAGCCAAACAGATGTGCATTGCACACACACACACACACACACACACGCACACACACACACACACACACACACACACACACACACACACACAGCTGAAGCCCCCTAATTTCCTCTAGTAATCTGAATATGTCCCCACATTTTAAAACCTTCCAAAGTTACTCCCAGCTGTGACTTGGTGGCAGTTCAAAAGCTTGAAGGTTGCATTCGTTTTTTAGTTTGATTAATGTGTTGTTGAAGTCCGAATGAAACTGTCAGTTGTTGTACTAAGAACAACCAACTTAGTGTTTTAGGAAGGGTGGTAGCTCTTGGCACTGTGTGAACGGTTAAGGACTACTATTTGAGATACGTGTCTGTGAAGATGAAGCTTTCTGTTCTGTGTTTGATATAGTAATACCAGTGTAGGTAGACTGAATCGAAATGGCTCTAATTTGGCTGTTCAGTTGATTGCCAATGGCGAAGATTATGTAGTGCAGTGTATGTCTTATTCTCCTACACAAACAGTTGTGTTCTTACCATTTGTCACTGTTCAGCAGCACAGAAGGAACAATGCTGAAGATGACAGCTTGTCAGATAGGCCGGAACATGCCAGTGGTGGTGGGTGTAAAGAAATAATCCTCATTGTTCTAAGTCTGGTACTAGTGTCACAACCCACTTTTCGAGACATCTTCTCCAAGGATGTTTCAGCAGCTCTGGCCTCGTCATACACATTTGTAAGTGCGTACACACAACAAAGCAGAAACTTTATATTAAAACTCAGTTTTTATTCAACGTGTAGCATGTATGATAGTACTGTTCTTTTTTTCATACAAGCATGCTCATTGACTGTTGTAAGAAAATACATCCTGCAGGGGATTTTTTGCTTCCTGCTGTATTCGTCCAATCGTCTGGACTTGATGTCAAGCACAACGACTGGGGTTTCAGTTTGCCCCAGCTGTGAGAGAAAATCCACACAAAACAAAGGTTAACAGAGGTAAATGTCACACACTTCAGCTCACCAAGGCAATATTTTTCTCATTTTGAGTGCATTGGGTACTTTTCATGTTTGTCACAGAAGTGATCTCAAGGATATAAAGTCTCTGCTATTTCATATTCCCTGTTTGAACATGATCTGTGAGCTCTAAAATAAGCATATAGAGAACACTGAACACCTTGTTGATCGCGTAGAATGGATTACAGACCCAAAGGAAAACCAAATAGAGGAAAGAAAGTGTGACAAGCCTTGTAAAACTCCTGAGTCTGTGTTTTTTTGAGTGTTTTTTTTCTATGTGCCATTTGCTTTTCATACCTCAATGTTATATGTTGGGAATTCTCCCGCTGTTGCCCTTGACCAAGGAGCTCAAGTTGGTGACTGGGTGCTGTGCTGGGAGTGCCTGCTGTTTCCAATTAGCTTGGATGGGTCAGATGAAGAGGATCCATTACCCCAAGGGCATGTACATACAGTGAGGTAACATATTTAAAGACTTACATTGGGGAAACTTCAAATTACTTTAAATGAAAGTCACTTTATATGAAGATTCGTTAATGGGGAAACTGTCCCAGCCAGGAAACTCTGATGCCACTAAGATATAGATGGATGATCCCGGCTGGTCTTTCTGGCATGCCTGCACATTTTTAGATGCTTTCTGATATAGGTAGGCTCATTTGGATGCAGTGATTTTAATATGCAAAAATGTGTTTCTTCGTCACGCTATAGCAAACTCCTCCCTCCTCTTATCCACCCTCGAAACTCACACACCCTCTCCACAGGCACCAATGCAAACAAACCTCTCTGGAGTGATTCAAAATGCTCGTAAATACCTGCGTCTGTGTATGCATGTGATTTCTGGGTCACTCGTTAAAACAATGTGGTTGTTTTAGATCAGCACTCGCCTGCAGAGTCGGAGAGAACAATAGACAAAGAACACAACCGCTTACATGTGTTCTCAGACAGGTGTTTGTCTCTCCCTGTCACTGTCTGTCTGTCTTGTCTGTCATCAACCCTACGTTAACTTGATTAGCAGCGTTTTTTTTCTGTCTAATGAATCATTCCACATTCTAGGTTAACCACTTCGCAATAACACAATGGCAGTGTCACACTGACAATGAATAAGCGTAAGATGGCAGGAATTAAGTAGTTTATTTTTGTGGATTTATTAATAGTTGGTGACAGATGGAAATTTAATTATTGTTTTCTAACAGTATAAAACAAAGGTATATTCATCAAGTTAGTTTTAAAAGAGAGAATAGCAGGAAGCCATCCTCAGTGTTATCATCTTTTTGTTCCTAAAAATCTGTTTGACAATAATTCATATGCATTGCCTTTCACTGGCTGGATAGGATTTAGATGTGTTCAGCATCTTATGTGAATAAGCCGTCAACTTGTTGTAAGCTTTACCCATTCTCTATTTACTGGTCTAGTTCCTCTTGACAGTTTTCATAAAGCATTTTTACAATTATGTCCACTAAGCACAATTTTTCTTCCTGACAAATTTGTGTGGGAAAATGACTCTAGTCTAAACCACAGTTTTGTTTGGGATTGATAAAGCTGCATGTGCATTTATTTCCATGTGTATCTGTGTGAATGTGCTTGCTTGAGTATTCATGTCAGCCTCATTGTTACTGTCATGGGGCTGATAGCAGTGAGTAGGGTTGACAGTAGCTTCTCCTCAACCTCGCCCGCAGAACTGGAAGGTGGGGTAGGGATGGTGAGATTAAAAAAAAAAACAACTCCTCTGCCTTTTGGCAGTTGCTCCCAACGAGGCAGTTTTCTCTCCCTGCCATTATGTCAAAAATCCCCACAATCCTTTTAGTCACAGCAGGGATGGGAGAAGTTCTCAAAGGGAGAGAAACACACACACACACACACACACAAACACACACACACACATCATTTTAGGGTTCATCTTTGTTACCAGTGGTTTGAAACTTAGTTAATTCTATCTGAAGGCACATTTGCATCTTGCCATTGGCTGTGTTGCTCACACAGATTTAAAACTCTCAGAATAATCTAGAATATCTGAAAATTCGTACTAGGTTGAGTTTTGGTTCACATACCTGTAACAAAGGGGAGGGCTTATTATTAACACAGGCACCGCTAAGCGCTTTAAAGTTGGAAGGCATCTTACCTCGTAGCCCCGCAGGTAAATGGCGAGGTTCAGTCTGGAACTACATTTTCAGTGAGGCACTTAAGTCGACACAAGTCATCTATTTTTGAGAGAGACAGCACACAACCCGCCTTGAAGCATCAGAAAAACCTTTCACAGACCTTTCCAAAGTTTGCAAGATGACGAGCTTCCTTCAGCAGAAAGCCTATTTGACCTGATATAGCGAAAGCGTGGCTGAAAAACAACTCTAGTGTTTCAGGAGGCTCAGCAGAGGCTACGCTTCTCCCGTGTCGCACATCTTGGAGGCTGTCACGACTTGGTTGTGGAGACAGGAAAGGGTTAAAGGTCTTTCTGGGGCTGTGTGTTAATGCATGTGTTTGCAGGTGTGTGTAATGATTGTGTAATCTGTGTGTGGCTGAAGGATGAGTGCGTACATCTAAATCTGTGAATGGGCATGCTTTGGGTTTAGGTCGATGGATGGATGGAGGAGTCGGACCAGGGGAAGAGGCAGTAAAGGTGTTGACAATAAAGACAAGAGACACTAGGCATGTTTTGATTTGGTCATGAAAGACTAAAGCATAGCTGTGCAGACTGGATGACACCTGAAACTGTTTTTCTTTTTCTTTTCTTGGCCTTCGTTTACCTTTCCACACTTCAAGGATAGAGTACAATCAAAGCTTTCATATCTGTTTTTTTCCCCCTCTGTGAGATGTTGCAAGAGATGAGAAGAATTTGGACTACTGCTTTGGGATTTTGTTTTGCAGGGTTAGATATTACTTCAGAAATGTAGTATTTCATAGCATCCTGTGAGTTTGTTGAAACGACACAGACCTCAAATTCTGTTGATCATATCATTTATCAAATCATTACATCATTGCTATATTAATACTGGATTCCTAACTGTATTTATTTATACCATATGATGGCAAAACAGTCCTAAAAAGTCCTATAATGAAAATAGTGAACATAGTAATAAATATTTGTTAATAAGTAGTAAGTGCTGCGGGACAGATGAGAAGATAAGATACCATTCTTATGTGGCTGCGTCCTTAAGTACGCCCTTGTTTGATGTTTCACTGCTTTTATAATAAACATTAAATACTTTACTTACTACCAAGAATTAACACTTCTTCTTTATTCTTATTACTAGGCGATGTAGAGTCAGAGAAATATTTCAGCAAACATTATGACCAGTAAGTGTTGAATTATGTAAAAAAGACTTTTATTGTGTATACAATTTTTTACTGAATCTGAATTTAAACATTGGACAATGGGCTTAAGACAGTGAACATATGATGATGGAAGACAGTAGCGTATTTTTCGGGCTATAAAGTGCACCGGTTTATAAGGCGCGTTAAATGAAACAGAACTCAGATAAGTCAATGTTGTACTGTGTTTAGTTTACAGGAGCCATTTTTGGGGAAGCAGGTATAGAAAATGAATGAATGCACACACCTTACTGTTGAATCATAGATCGTATTACTCTGCGAGGCTCCTGACTATAATGGCCGTAATTCTTAATCCATCAAGCAGTGCAGCTTTGTAGCTTACTTTGTAGCTTACTTCGTAGCGGCCTGGTAGCTCAGTGGTTAAAGCAGAGGGCTGGGTAGCAGGAACAGCAGGATCGATTCCCCAAACCAGGTGTGTCCCTGAGCAAGAGACACTCAGCGCTAGCTCCGCAAGCGCCGCCTGTGGCTGCTCACTGCTCCGCCCAAGAGGGAATGGGCCAAATTCAGAGAAGGAATTTCATTGTAACATTTAACAATGTATTCAACAACAATAAAGTGGATTCTTCTTCTTACAGAGACAGTTTTGACAGAATTTCGAGAGCCGCATTCTTACCAAATAAAATTGGTTCTATGTCAGAAAGCACAACCAGAATTAATTCATACATTTGGCGCAACCTATGTTAAGGCGCACTGGCGATTTTTAAGAAAATGAAAGGATTTCAAGTGCACCTTATGGTCTTAAAAATATGATTAATGTGAAAATCATGTCTCATTGTTCTTGATATAAGTGTGTGGTGGTTTCATCTCTTTGTGGTAACAAACACAACAAGCTTTGTGGAAGGTGAAGCTTGCATTTTGGAACAGTTAATGGATTCTGATCTCTTTGGTAAGGATACACTAGCACTGTAAAAAAACAGTGTATTTTCTCAAATGTCCAACAATTCCTATATTACTCCAGAACGAGGTACCAAGTCAGAGCGATTTCTTGCTTTCACTTCATTCCCAGCTCCGCACTGTCTCTGACACCTTAGATATACTGCCGGCAAATAAGAGGTGATTGTGTCATGTGACTGAACCTCGCAGCACCGTTGAGATCATTAAGCTGTAATTCAGTGTTCTCACTGCCAGCAGTCATTCTGCTTCCCTGGTTCATTTATTATTCAATTCTATCTGCAGCCATACTGACATACTATACAGGTGTTTGAAGGACAAGAAAGCAGTAGTGGCTAGTAGAGTGGTTAGGTCATTCATGAAAAAAAAGTCAAAGGTATATTATACAAGTAGAGCAATATATGTTACTACGGCCCTTGTCATAACTGGTAACATTACATAATCCAAAGGTTATTCTCTTATTTAGTTTGGGACTTTGTGATTAAGTTTGACAGTGCCTGACTAATCTGGTTTAATTTAAGTCAACTCAGTAATCTCACTGCTTGAACAAGTGGATCTATTCAGACTTACCAATTATTCAAAATGCCCAAGGACATATCTGTGAGGGATGATAATTTTTAAAGAAAAGAAATGCATGCATGGATGGTAAACTGTAGCATGCAGCATGTTCAGTGAGAAGCAGTATGATGCTGCACTAAAAAAAGTAGATGGTTAAAAAACAGAACAAACCCATCTTTGTTTTTATCTCATGTATGAGTTTTCCTCTTGAGAATAAAGTGACGCCTTAAATTGTGTCGCTAAATATTTAGAGTCTAATGAGTCTGTAAGTATGTTTTCAGTAAGCTTTAGTTCAGAGACATTTTGCACATATTCCTTTCTTTATAAAGCACATATAGACATCTCATTACCATAGAGTACAATGATCAGTCTGAGTGCCTCCTGGCCAAAGTCAGCTCACACCATGTAAGTTATAATAACCCTGCCAACCTTTAGACAATCAGCCTCCCCCCAAGAGTCCAGCTAAGAGAAAGAGAAGGTGTCAGTCGCATGCAGTTAGACACAGGTGAAGAAAAGAATGTTGTATGAAGAGGTGGGTAACTGCATTATTTTAAAACAGTGGGGGGACACGAGGGAAAGAAAGGAAGGTTAAGGTATCGATCTCCCATACTTTCCATCTAATTGTGAGATTTCAATGGTGAGTCGTTTCACTTGTTAGACTCAAACAAAGGTCAAAGTAATTAAAGTTTTGGTGGAGTTTGAATTTGGATCATTCACATTGCTGCTATAACTAGATGGAAATGATGCAAGGCAACTTTAGCTTCCCAGCGTTTATAAGGCATAATGTGATTGTGATAGTCTTTCCTTAATTAAACATTAGATATTTGTTTTAGGAGAGTCAGACACGAAGGGCAACATGGTGATAGGATTTGCTTCTGTAATCCAAAGAGGTTGATTTGTGGCACTAAATTGCTTGTAGGTGTGAGGGGTCGTCTCTTTCTACTGCAGTTCTGACCCTGTGACGTCCCCGGTTCAGGGCCTCTCCCTCCGTAACCGCTTGGTTTGGCACCTCAACAGCGAAGTGATTATGAACAGTAGATGTTTGGGTCAATAACATTACGAAAGAAATGTGCAAAAGTCAGAAGACAAAGTTAGAGGTTTCTCGCTCATGGAGGACTCCTTTTACAGATAACTTTCCTAATTAGACTCGTCTTTGTGTGTTTGTGTGTTGTTTTTTCCAGTGGGCCTCAGAATATTTCTGCCTTCTTTTGACAGGTACTTTCACTAATTAGGCCCAATAAATCCAAAGGTTAAAAACACTTCAGTGAAAGTTATGAACTAAAGATTAAGACACAAAGAGGTCAAGGTAACAGAAATCTATTGCACATTGTCCACACTTATTTGGAGAATAAGCAAGAAAATCCTTAACCGCAGTTTCTGAGAGGCTTTTTCTTAAATGTGGTCACTTCTTCAAAAGGCTAATTAATCTTTCTTGCAAAACGCACGTCTTGATCTTTGAATCTGAAGTGGCAGAAAGGAGCTGTAATTGCTGCATTATAGCCAGCATCATTTCCAGTTTAAATGAACAAATGCATCATTTTTCCTCTGTGCGTCTTTTCTGTAGTTTAAGGAGCTTATTCTAAATAAACTTTCAGATTTGAGGCTCTGGTACGACCTGCGCTGCCAGCAGGTTGACCACTTTGGAAGCTGGCTCATTGTTCAGAACACTGTCCTGCTGGGTCTCCCTCCCTTTTAGTGTCAGGCTAATTAGAAGGACGGTGGTCTGGCTTTGTTGATGTCAGTGGTAGAGGGACTTATAGTACAAGAAAAAAGGACCAGTATATGGAACCCAGTTTCATTTTCTTTTTCTGAGAAGCATGGGGCAGTGGAAATTTATGAGAGTGGCAGAGGGGGTGATAACTGAGAGAAAATAAGAAAGAACTGACAGACAATGAAAGAAATATGGGTACAGACAGACAGGTAATTCAGTCTTGCACATTCACAGTCAGAGACATTCGGGTTGCCTAAATAGCAAATTTTATACCGTACATCGATTTTTATCTTTTCCCAAATTGAGTCCATCTTTTCCCCACCACTTATCTCTAACTCTGGTCTTCGCCTGCCTTTCAGACTGTGAAATGGAGAGTGGTAATTTCCCCTGCTTCTCTCTGTATGTTAATGAAGCGCTAATCTGCTCCTGAGCGAGTGCCTTAATGAGGACGACGTGCCCCTCACTCAGCCGGCTAGCTCCCGTTAAGCTAACATTATGGAAATAACTTTGGTATCGCTCATCGTCCTGGGACCAGACTGAAATGTATGCCTTATTTCCACTTTTAAAGCTTTCTTCTCCCCCTCTAACAAGGCTGTGTGTTCCTTTGAGGGAGTGAGTAGTAGATAAACAAGCATGGTAATGACGAGCACAAGGAGAGGCTCCACACACTTTGAGGTCTGGATGTTGGTTTGGCTAAATAGGCCACAAACAATGGCTTGTTGCAGAACTGCGCATCCAACCTGTGCTCTCTCTGACTTACATAATATACAATATGTTGCAGAGTTAAATAGGGATTATTGACCTTATCTTTATTATAGATAATGCATTGCATTGATCGCCTCACATCCTCCGTACGGATGACGACAGTGCTGTGCTGTACATGGAGAAACATCCTAACCAGATTAAAAGTAGGAACAGATGCTGCTCTGAGCTGAGCATGTTTTAAAAAGATGTGTATCAAAGGATATTATGGCTTTATTCATTTTGCATGTATCTAGGCCAGCCCAGCCCCTGTCACTCCCGCAGACCACATATTAAGGGTGCATGACTATGAAATGGATTAACTTCTCTCGCTTGCTTCAGTCTTGAAAAGAAATTGCTCGTCTTTAGGGTTCTCTCATTGTCCCCCTTCTCAATTTGTTCTTCGATTTTAGTTTCTTCTCCCATCTCCATCTCCCATTCCTTTTTTATTGTATGTATTATGCATCCAAGTAATCTAGTTTGTCATTTATGAATCACTTTGATCTGTAGATGATGTAAATAGGCCAGGTGCGCACAGGCTTTTCTGTACTTAATGCTTTTCTACCTTCCCGACGACTACCTGATGCTGAAACATTAGATGGCAGCCGGGTTAAATTGTCATTGAGGTGAATTTCTTATCTGCAGCAACCCCCAGTGATGCACAGTACTTTTCATAAGCTGTAGAGTAATAAAATAGAACGAATGAGTGAAATACACTAGTAGCAGCTTAAAAGGACATTTTTGGAAGAAACAAGTGTATGAATAGAACGGTGAGGTGAGTGAGAGGTGCACCTTTTTTTTTCTTGCACTCTGCTGCTCACACTACACAAATTCACTACAGGGGCTGAAACCTCAGGATTCCTATTAAGATGATGAAAAGATGTCTGAGCCTTGTCTCAGATGAGTCTTTAAGGGTGTGCTTGGATTTAAAGACTCTCTGGAGGCTTTTGTTAGAAGTTTTCAAGTTCATACATCAATGAAATAGTCATGAACCATGCTAGTTTGTCAGATTAAGATTGTCAAGCTTTGGAAGTCTGGTTTGATGTAGGCAGAGCTTAATGGCTTGCACTGCTTCCATTCTCCACCCCATATGGAGAGGTTCAGTCAGAAATCCACGAAGACTCCTGCATATGTTTCCTTTTATTATGAGTAGTTATCAGTTATGCATCATACACTTCAAAAGGTGATTTTTGCTGAAGGAAATTGTATGTGTCAGGCACATATGTAAAATTTGTTGCTAATAGAAAGGGCTGAAATCTCTATGTATAATTTAGGGTGGCGTTCATTTCATTGTGTTGTAGTCTAAATTTTAATGTATACAAATAAATTTACTTTTAGTTAAACATTGAAAAACTAAAATCTCTTATTTGTAAAAAAGCCCTTTGCAGGAAGTACTCTAGATTGTGCTCTGGTGCATCATTGTAAGCTTTAATTATTTTGGAAATGTGTGTAGAACCTGATTAGAGTCCACTTGTGGCAATTTAAATTGATTTGACATAGTTTGGAAAAGCGCAGACCTGTGTATATGGTCCCACATTTCACACTGCATGTTAGGAAGAAGCCAGAAAACTCTCTGTGGAGCTCTGTGCTAAGGACATAGATCATTGCATGTGTATGAGTCCTTTCTAAGGCTTTGAGGGTTCCCGGGACCACGGCAATCTTTGTATAATATAATAATTATGAAATGTAAGAAGTTTGAACTTCCAAGACTCTTTTAAGAGTTGGCTGTCCAGTCAAGCTGTGTAACCGACCAAGAAGGTGAACATCCTCACTCTAACAGAGCTTCACAAGTCCTCAACAGAAACTGGAGATTGTGTCTGAAAGATGCCATGTCACTATATCCCCATCCAGCTGTAACTGATTAAATAATGAAGCGTAAAGGTTTTAGGCATAGCCCAGAGTTGTCCTAAAGATCCATGTACCTCAAAACAGCTTCCCAAAGAGGTTATTCTGAGTAAGTTTCTAGAAACATGTTTTCACTTAGACATTATGGGTAGTTGAGGGTTGATTGATGGCCAAGCATGTATCCATTTAAAATAAAATATACAACAGTGTGCAAAAAGTAAATAAATGTTTACTGTGGCGTTTGTGAAGTTTGTGGCGTGAACGTTAAGAGATATCTCTGAGTCTTTTAAAAAATGAACAAAGTGCCCCAGATTGACTCATTAAAAATGTATAAACTGTGCATGGTGTGTGTCAGTCTCTTTTTGCTGCCGTTGGCTCAGCTGCGGGCGCAATTGGCTGGATGTGCAATAGAACCTGGCGGATACATGAGGTTGGACCTAATAGTTATTAGTAAAATAATGACCAAACAACAATAAATGTACCTACACTGACATAGATGTGACATAGTGTGTTTTTTAAAGTAAAATATCCTGAAAGCTTGAACTAATAATTTTTAGGCACCAGGAAAACGTACAAAGCGTAAAGCAATGTCAATACATCAAATCAAATGTATTCCTTCTATAGGTTTAAGCTAATGGACTGTAAGGCCATGGAGAAACCAGCAACCACAGCATATGGTGGATGACGCATTGCAGACATGCAAGCTGATCAGAACCAGGCTCTGTTTCTATTCAACACTGACCACAGAAGGGTGAGAGGAGGATAGAGGGGTTGAAGAGCTGTCATATTTCCCCTGGGAAGGGAGGGCGAGATTCCCATGTGGTTAAATAATAATGGGGCTCTACCTCAGGGGAGAGAAGTTCAGTGGAGTGGTTTTCAGAGAGGGGGAGAGCAGTTGGTCATACTGCATTTATCATAAAAGTTCAGAAGTGTCAATGGCTCCACAAAAAGCATTCCGGGGTCCATGTGTGTGTGTCTTTTGATTATAGTTAATACTGCTTAGCAGTAGTAGAGGCAAGTGTGGAGGGTGAGGTGGTGCTGACAGTAGTCCCAGTTAGCGAGGCCACTGAAGAGTACAGATGTTACCGTGTTGCCGCTATAGCTCCACATACGCATGTACCCTGCAAGATGAGAGCCAGATGTATCCTGAAATTTATCTCGTCTCGTAACGAGACTCATGGAAGCAACGAGAATGTTTTCTCTGCTGAATTTTGTGGTTTCTTAAAAGTGCCTTTATATTGACCATGGAAATCCACAGTCTCATCACCAGCTGACAAATGTCTGTTTTTAAGTTGTATTTATCTTGGTGTCAAATTAACATTACACTTTTGCACCCGCGAGCTACAGCTTTTCCTCATTTAAGGAAATGTTGGAAGTCAGTCCAGAGATAGCTAATACATAGAGATCTGGAAGAATGAGCGATAATCGGACATTTCTCTGAGGACCTACGGTGAGATGGCAACAGATATTGTTTTATTAGTGATAGTTTTATCACCACAGTTTAACCTTTTTAAAGCTCAGCCAGTACGGTAGCTGTTGGCGCCTAACTTGGCGTTAATATAACAAAGTATTTGTTAGTTATATTTGGCCTAATTCTTCTTTTTTCTGATTTGTAATCTCAGTATCCAGAACTTTTCACAGTTTCACTTTATTTAAGCCTTGGAAACTTGTTACTGAAAACAATTCTAATCTTTACTTGACAAAAAGCTGCATGTCATAAGACTAAACTACTGTTATTGTCTGACAGAGGACTTGAAATGGAAAAGAGGAAGACAAGAAGAACATGTGTATCTGGGTTTAGTCCCATGCCATGTAATAAAAATTAAGCAAAGATTTCCATAGAATAATACCTTCATGCCGCAGCAGGAGAGCTTAACTCGCATCTCATCAAAAGTAAAATACAAAATAACATTTCTACAGTAATGTCTCTATCTGCAAGTAGGTTTGTTGAGCTTGTCACAAAATGTATTGTATGAATCAAACCCAGCAACAAAAGGATAAAAGTTTTATTCAGGAAATTGTCAGTCATTGCCTCAAGAGTTAATCAGATAGTGATAAGGCCCATTGATGTGTGTGTATGGGTTTATATTCACTGCAGGCCTTCAAAAGACACAGTGATAGTTCTATAAGCCACTGATTCTCAGAAAAAGGCCCTGAATGCAGCGTGTGTGTGTGCGTGTGTGTGTGTGTGTGTGTTCATCCATGCATGTAGTGGGCCTGTGTATGTACTGTAGCTGTTGCTGTGCTTCATTCTACTTCAGTGAGTAGCCCTCTGGGTGCAGACAATCCCAGGCTTTGTGTGTATGCGCGGCGTACTGTACTGAAAGGGCTCTAGGGAGTGAGGCGTGTGAAAATCCCACCCTTGCCCACCTAGAGACCGTCAGCTGCGTGTGTGTGTGTGTGTGTGTGTGTGTGTAGGATGGGAAGTGGTGGGTGAAAGAGGACACTCCACACCGAACAACAACTCCTTGTGTTGGGCAGGACAGAGAGATTCTTTATTATTCTTTTATTTTATTAACTGGGGAAACTAACGACCTGACAAATGACCTCTAGCAGACGCTAATCTCTTCTCTCTCTCAAAAAACAGCGATCACTGTGTAAACTGTCCTGCCTGAACAGACGTGCAGAACTAACAGGAGCGTGAGGAAGCTGTCAGTTAATGGGTGCGTCCAACAAACAAACCCAATATGATTTCCATAGGATTCTTTCTTCGACATAGAGTTTTATTTTGATATGATTTGCCCGCGGTAGCGCATTTGCAGCCATTCAGCCAGCAGTTTGTTTTCCACCAAGTGGCGAGAAGCTTCTGTGAAATCTCCAGCTCATAATTACAAGTCAGAGACCAATGTGTCTGGTTTTCCCACTCTGCTATTTGTAATTCTCCCTTCTACACCACAACAGGAAAACGGCTCACTTAAAATGCTGCGCTCGATCACGGACATTTCCGAAGCATAATATCCAGTGTAAGACTGAAGGAGGTCTTTTGCGAGGCACGTGACCCAAGGAATTAACTGGGAACGACAATGACGGCGGTTTCCTATCTTTGAAAGGGCGAGATACCATGGTAACATAGGTAACAAAGCTTCGTTGCGTGCCAGACGCTATGTACCGTTCAAGCATTGTGTCTCGATTAATAAGGGTTCTCTTTTGAGTCAACGGGGACGTTTCCCGTATGGAGCCCTATGTATGAGAAGGAAAAATTCATTACTGTAACAGAGAGAGGAGCCCAACAATTCCATGCGTGGAGCCTTCGCACGTAGATCATCATCGCCCAGTGTTTGTGTTGCACTGCGTCCTGCAGCCTAGCATGTGAAGAATCAAGAGACGGATGTGGGAGCAGTGGAAGCGAAGTCATATCCCCATTGTCTCCAACCCCAACACAGGATGTGGTGGATTCTAATTGGGGAGGTGGATGGACAGTACACGCAAAAACAAATAATGAACCAGCCCGAGTACTAAAACTGCACAGACAGGACACAGGTGACCTCATTCACGCAGGACAAAACCAATAGGCAAAATAGCCGTCATCCTATTCAGGCCACCACTGAGGAAGTTATTTGTTTAGCCCCGGTAGCTACCTCCTGCTGCTTGTAAATGTCAAGCCTCATCATTGCTGGATGAGAGTTTGCAGCACAGTTTGACAGCGCAGGGTGTTAAATGTATTGAATAAAGGTGCTGTGTGTTTATTTAGTAAGTTTGTTATGTCACTTTTGTTCACAGCACACATAGTGTCTTCTTCCTTTGTTGCAGCACTCATTAAGCACAGTAGGCAGTGTCCTCATTTCATCAAAAGTTTAATGTTAATATTTTGTTCCATGAAATAAGATTCTTCTAGCTGAATTATTTGTAAGATAAATATATATATATATACACCGCTTCTCTCCTTTCCTCTCCTCTCCTCTCCTCTCCTCTCCTCTCCTCTCCTCTCCTCTCCTCTCCTCTCCTCCATCTGGCTGCTGCCGCCTCCGTTTGGGTGTTTGTGTTTGTGGCCTAGCCTCTCAGAGCATGTAGACATATGCCCTGTTCCTCCTCTAATTGGTTCTCTGCATTCATGTGGGGATGCGGAGAGAGACAGGGAGACTGCAGGCAGAGCTGACTCTTAATAAATGTCAGTCCGCAGCCAGGCTACGGATGGGCAGCTCACTGATGGGCTGTTTATAACAAGGCGTCGCTTAATGCAAGGGGCATACTTTAGAGGTGATGCATGTTGCCAAAAAGAGACGGAGATAGGATAAGATAAGATAAGGGAGGGACAGGGAAACGGAGTCACCTTACCCGGAAGAAAGAGACATGGCTCATGCCCTCATGCTGTTGCAGCCTGAGGGCATAGTGTGTGTATTGAAAATCTTCACTTTACTGTACATTCATAGACATGTGTGCAGTTTTTAGTGTCTATGTATTGTAACATTTTGAGGAAGAAGAATCCACTTTATTTTATCATTGATACATTTTTACACGCTACAATGAAATTTCTTCTCTCAGGGACACACCTGGTGGGATCGAACCGGGAATCGAACCGGCTATTCCTGCATCCCAGCCCTCTGCCTTAACTGCTGAGCTACCAGGCTCAGTGTGGTGTGTGTGTGTGTTTTCAGGAATTCATCCTGTCAGGCCTGGAACCTGCTCCGAGCTCCTGTCTCCACACAAAACAAAGCAAAAGCCCCAGTTTGTTTGTTGTTTTGCCTGCCTTGTTTTTCTTTTGATTGTTGTCAAAGTTCCCACTATCTCCCCTGGTGTAGCAGCATACACTCCACTTCTCTATGCTATTATTTACTCCCTGCAGCTTCCAGAGTTTAGATGTGTGTGTGTGTGTTATCAAAAGGCCCGTTGAAAAGCGAAGAAGAAGTTGAGAGGGAGGAAATATTCAGACTGATGGAACGTTCTAGGCCAGTTCATTCCCAGGCGTTTTTACCATGTCATAGAAAAGACTGATGACATGTTGGCCCTCTTACATGTTTTTGGGGAGCCTTTTACTGTAGAGGAGGAGGTTTTCATCGTGTCATCTCCTGTGTGTAGTAGTAAGGCTCTCCTCTCATTACGTATGGGGAGAATAGGAGCGCATGTTTGTGCGGGCCCGCCTGTGTGTGCACATCTTGTGTTCGTTTCTGTTATAAATACCAGAGGTGATTGACAGTTTCTAGTGTTTGGGTTTGACAGCTCCTATTTGTTGTAGTCGACAGGCTTTTAGTGAATGGCTGACGTTTTGAGGTTCCATGTCTGTCACTTTGCTGTGGCTACAGGGTACCGCTGTGGATGTGGATGCCAGTTCACGGTGCCCCCTTTTCAGCATCAGTGCACGGTGCCTATGTGACTCCGACATACAGGCTGTGTTTCTCAATAGCTGCGGGCTGAAATGGTCATGGGAAGATTACACATGGTTGTTTCTTGAACTATGGATTTGTTTGTTGTTGTTGACTGGCATGTTACAGATTTGGGTAAAGCTATTGTCGACTGTGTTCTCTTAATTATTCCTGGAAAACAAATCATAACATAAGGAGATTTGAATAGTGTAGTTAAGAGAAAAGCTGGTGAAGATCTTATTATTCATCCCTTCACTCTCGCTTTAAACTCTACTTACTGTAGCTCCGCTGGGGCTTTCCATCCTAGGATGGTCTTTCCGTTATCTTCATCTGCAGAATTTTGCCAGGATGTAGTGGAAATGCAGATATCATCTACCGTATGTTATTTCCGTGGTAGGACTCAGTTAATTGGACCCTGAGGTTGGACTGTTTAACATTAAAAAAACACATAATTACAGGTGTAATAGTGCAGTGTTTGATTAGGAGCATTCTTTAGATGAAATACTGCCAGAAGCTCTCCACACCCGTTTACCTTGGCTCCTGAGAAAACGTGAGAGCAGCTTTCAAAGGTTTAGTGTCAGACACGTTGAAGAAGTCTCAGAACACCCGTTGTTGGAGACAACTTTTGTGATTAATTTGCAAATTAATCACACTAAATCCAGTCCAATCGCTAATAGTTTATAGTTTATATGAGCTCATAACAGTCTGTCAGCTAACGGGCTAAGGGAATACTCTGAGTTTGAGAAATGCTAGTTCTAATAGATGATGGCATTTTGAATGTTTTCAGGGTTAGTGGTTACTTTACCATAATTGACTTGTTCTATTATCCTCTTCTTGTTTTTAAATATAGTTAGAGAACATATTAAATGTCTAATTTATTACATTAAATCTGATTACTGTTCAGTAATGAGTAGACGGCTATTAATTACACACTGTTATAATTCCGTGTCTGCTTTTCTCCTCACCTGGAGCGCTGAACTGTGTCAAATTCCCGCCTGCGCTCCCCCTTCACAGCGAACGAGGCGGCAACAAACTATTCAAACCTCAACAGCGGTGACGAGGTTCAGACAGATGGACGGAAACGCTGTACAAAAGTAGAGGCAGCACACCTGTAGCACTGAAGCAAGTCAGCTTTGAGCCATTAAAAGACACAAAGCACAGCTGCGTTTGTCAGAGAATCGTTTTTTTGGCGAGAGACACGCGAACAGGTGCATCCTCGAACATAAACGCACTTTGATGTTCGAGCCTACTGTTACACTTAATGCTTACTTATAAACAAGCTCACAGAAGTTCTTTTACACTCAAGCTACACGCGTGCTTCCCCACGCCTGCAGACAAGAAGTCGCAATTTGTGTTAAAAAAGGACAAAGAAAGAGTTTCATTTGTGACGAGATGTCAATTCATTCCACATAATTGTCTGCTCGTGAGAAATAATCTTCTGCATTTGATTTGCGTTGTCACCTGCGTGCACGACCAGTGACAGAAACCCCTCCTCACGTCCCCGTAAGAGAACCCCTGCTGATAATCCTTGAGCAACATGGCAGGATGTAGCCGTGACAGCCAGGGAAGCTTGTGATTGTAGGCTGGTACGAAGACAGAGGCGGACAGACAGACAGGTTGGCAGACACGTTGTTTCGCAAGTTGACTGAGAAACAGCAACGACACATACGTGGTGGTTGGTGTGAGCCGGCACGCAGACATACAGACGGAGACGGAGAGGCAGTCGTGCATGCAGACAAGTTGATGGATTAGATAGAAGGATAAATCAGCAGTCAGTCGGCCATCAGGTTTTGTAAACATGCGCACCCATGGGAGTGTGACAACAAGGACCGCAGTTTTTTTTTTGGTTATGTGATTTTGTGTTTTGAATCCAAACAAAGAAGACTTTGTCCCTGTGTGTGAGTAAATTACATCAAGACAGAAAAGGGGTATGTCTTCATTCCCTGTCATTTTTTACTCCCCCTCCTTGTCTTTATTCTCAACCTGCTTTTATTTGCTTTTATCACCGAGAAGTAAGAAATTCAGTTTCTGTGAAGTTCTCAGTGGGAAAAAAAAAATCACTTCTTTGACAAGTGTTTCAAATCCGAAGCTATCCTTGCACTGTGCCGAGACAAATAATTGATGCAGAGTGCTTCTTTGCGTCCACTCAGCCCCATTCACGCAGGCTCCTGGTGGTGTGAGAGCACCGCTGCTAAATGCAGCTGCACACTGCTGCACACTGCGGTCTTATATAAACTGACATTAATAATAATCACTTGATGGAATAAAAACTGCTGAATCTGTCATTTTGTATCATTCGGAAAACATTGATTTTCTTCACTCAATAATGGAAAATGAGATGGAAATGGAAAATACAGATTGTTCATTTAGACGCGACAAGAGAAGGTGCTCTTTGAGCTGTGGGAGGAACACATTTGTTCAGCAGTGCGGTGACTTATTTATTATACTGTAACTGGAGTTTTCCTTTTGTATTTGTGACCATCATTTCTGTATTTCTGTTCGTGTGATATTTGCAGTAAGTTCTTTGCAACTTTAGTGAAATTCCCATGCACTCAGGCCTCCAGACAGGATGTGCTGAAACAAGCCTCCATCTCTGTGACGCTTTGAGATTCACTGAAAAGAAGGCAGACAGATAAAGCAGAATGTTAGCGGAGCAGAAAAGCTGAGCTGAGGCAGATGGACGTGAGAGGATCAGTTAAGTTCATCAAGGCCATGGGTGCCTGCTTTAACCTGCTTGGAAAACAGTTTGACTACTAATACTTTGAGAATTCACAGCAGACCATTCTGTTAAAACTGTTACAGGTGATGCTTGTTTTACTTTGACGCTTTTATCCAAAGCGACTTAGTGAATGTTTTTCTCTAGGACACACCTGGAGTTATGGGAATCGAATGTGGGCTGGGATTCAAACATGCAACCTTCTGCATCTCAGCCGGACTCTTGAATCCCCTTTAGCTACACTAACTCAAAATGAGATCACGGGAACTAATTTGATGAGTTATATTAGTATGAGTTATGCAGTAATCCATTAAAGGCTCCTTTCCGACTACCGTCTCTCTCTGATTGTGTGACTCATCTGGAGAAATGAACATTAGGAAGTAACATAGATTTTTACAAATATTGTTATTTGTGTATCTAGAACTGCAACAGAATATTTTGTTCCACGTCTCACCAGTTGTTGAAGGATGAGGTTTAATTTCTTATATAGTCTGTGTATTTTTCAGTTTTTGGATTTGTGTAGTACTATAGTATTCTCTAACATGTAGTGCATATAGAAAACCAGATTCAAGTGAATTCTTGATTATCTCGATGGATTAACCCTGTTTTCTGTATCCAGGCACACAGGATATTAGCATTGAGACAGATAAGAAGTGTGTGTGTGTGTGTGTGTGTGTGTTGGTAGTATAGGGCTGTGATGATGGGATGATGCATTCTATCCCCATTAGTGTTAGCCTAGATCTGTCAGAGTCTTGTTGGGTTGCTGCCTGGCAAAATCTTAACCCTGAGGAGCAATGGATGGGCCAAATACATACACATACACAGACATACACCCTGGTGTATATGTTCCCTAGAGAAAATAGTGTCACACACACACATTCAGAAACACCTCTCGTCAGGCTACAAACACAAACACACTTTCATCCTCACTCCTGTATAACAGACAAGGAAGTGTTACTGTCTAGTTTGTTGTTTTCACTTTATTGTGTCTTAGTTTTGATCGACATCAGATTTCACGCACTGAAACATGCATTCTCCGTTGCCCCCGGTCTCACCTCTGTCAGACAATAATACAGTCTGTTTATTTGTCTGATGATGGTTTATTACTTTTTCCAGGTCGACTGGTGGTTGCTCCTGTGAACCCAGCACTCCAAAGACCATTAACCCAAATAAATGATTATGAGCCACTTGTTCGTACTCATTAGAAACAGTGTTTGCCTCTGCAGAGATCAAAAGAGAGCTGTGTGGTGCGAACGGAGAGTCGCATCAGAGCTGCTGGAATCACGGGGTGTATTCATCAGTCAACTCATTTCATTGTCATGCACGCACAGTTTTTATTTATAATCATTTCCTAACAACAACCTTGTTTTCTCTAGATTTTTTTAAATACTTTACCACTTTAATTAGTTGTTTTATTACCTGTCATGCAGAGGCCGTCCTTGCAGTGATCCCTCTGCTGTAGCTAAATTCAAGGCTGTCCTACTTCCCTTCTTGCTCGGGAGATGCTGTGGAGTGGGGGCTTTGACAAGCGATAACATTTTCCCTCTGCGCTTTTCTTTATGGACTGTTAATGTTGCTTCTAATTAATATCTCTGTCATTAATTTGCCGTGACACATGGTCTCCCTCCACCCACCCAGCCGACCAGTCGGCCAGTTAGCTTCGGGCCCTGAAGACCCATTTAGTCTCTAAGCACCAAACTGTAGAGGGGGAGCAGTAGATTGTAGAATAAAGTCAGACAACTCACTTGCAGTTTTTGATGTCTTCAGCACAACTGTTTTTCTTTGTTTTCTGTTTGTTTCTTTTTTTCTATATGTCTGTTTTTCTTACCTCGTGCCCTCCTCTGCCCTCCTTCTTGGAGCCAGAAGTTCAGTGCCATTATCAGCAGACAGTGTGACAACATTGAGTGCACTTTCGTTGGCTAGAGAATGGCCCTCTGTGCTACCCTCAAAGCATTTCACATATTACAGCTATTTCTTCAATGGCGGGTGTTTCGCCATCATGCCTGATCATGTGGGCAGATTATTGCTCAGCCTTCATCTCTGACGGGGTGACGATGTTGATAACAGTTCAGATAAGTCTTGTTTTCTGTGCATCCTTGCTCTCCTCAAAAATTGTTTGAGAAGCAAAAGGCTACAAGGTGAATGTCAACCTCGTGATACAGTAAACAATGAAGACTTTATAAAGGACAGTTTTGGCATATTTTTTCTTGAGTATTTTCATCTGTATTAACCGGACAGACTTCAACATTCATAATTCCAGCAGCTATAGGAAACCTCCACCGTGATAAATGGATCTTTTTGATTCATTAGTGTAAATGTAAAGACCATAATGGTCTAATCAATACGATGTTATGTTGAGACGGTTAAAGCTGGTTTAGAAGCAGTGACATTTTATGATACAGAGAAATCCCAGTAAAAAATAAAGGTGGTGACACCAACCTTTAAGAAGTTTAGCACATATTTAGTCATATTCTGCCGTGAACCCTGTTAACTGCTTAGAAGTGAGCCAGACGGAACAAAAGAAGAACGAAGGCTTTTCCCACGAGTTCACGGACAGTAACTTTGCCTTCTGTCTATATTTAAACGCTGATGGATAATACTTAGGATAGGCTAGAGGGCAGTAATTATTAATGAAGGTTTTTATAGAAAGCAAAAGAAGTCGACTGAGGAAATCTTTGTCATGACTCTTATGCATTTGCTCTTATCAGCTTTTTTACCCTCGGCTCTGTTGCGCCTCTCTGAACTTATTTTTCGTATTTCATGGGTAGGTTGTTTGAAAGCCTCTCTAACCCTTCTCCTGCTCTCTCTCTCTCCCTCTCTCTCCCTCTCTCTCAAGGTTCAGGAAAACGTCTTTGTTGAGTTTACCCACCAGGAACTGCTCGAGTTCTACAACAAGGTCTGTTTAACCGGTTTATCTTTGTATGCACTCATATCGTGTGTGATGTCTGTGCTACATATGGTCCTGACTGGCAGACATTGCCTGTCTCCTTCATATTATCACACATTGTCTGCTCCCTTTGTCTTTTACAATTTCGTTGTGACTTTCTTTCCTGTGTGTGTGTGTTTCTTTTGTGCTCCCCTTCTTCTCCAAACACTCAACCTGTTCTTGTTTTCTTCCAGCTTGAAATCGTGCAAGGCCAGTTGGATTCCTTGACTTGACGCCTGGTACACTTTGTACAACGTCACACGACCGCACACACATGTAGTTAGTGTTTTCGCGAACAGATATGCCAGCTGTTCGAAGCCAAACAGTTCCACTTTCACTTTGATTTATTAGAGAACAATGTCACAATTTGATGGCAGCTGATTAATTCCCTGTTGTGCTCCTTTAATGTAGGCATGTGCTCATAACTGAGCGAGGTCTCCATCAGCATGATGATCACCTTTGTTATTATAAATGAAACTTAAACAGGCCTCTAAGTAACATTTTTCTATATGCTACTAACATCAGTCATGTTTAAATGTGCCAATATTTTATGATCTTATGAGTATTTGTACCTACAGAAAATACAAGTAAAAGTACTTTGAATGTCAAAGTTTAAACAATGCATTTTATAACATGAAGAAATATTCCAATAAATTCTGAATCGGAGGTGAAATCTATCCAAGCTGTTGTTATTTAGTGAAGGCTCATTATTTCTCATTAAGACCAACCTGGACTGCTGGTTCAACAGATGGGAGATCTGGGAGCCACAGAGGACCTCCAGTGTGTCTGCGTGTTTGTGTGTAGCCACGTGTGTGAATATTTTCTTTCTTCTCCAATGTGAATGAAAACCTGAGAAGTTCCCATACTACCGGATGTTTTTCTCTTATGCAGATTTAATGACGTCCGACTCTGTCAGATCTACCTGTTGGTTCTGATCTGAGCAGCTTGTCCAGCTTCAAAAAACTTCTCCGCTGAATCGTTCTTGCGCCCAGGAGATTCTGCGTCCACGTTTTGTTCCCTTCTGTAATTTGTTAACTAAAAATGTACTTTTGTAAACTATAGTACACCACATTTTTTCTAAAATACAACAGGTCTGCTAACTTATGTAGTAACATATTACACAAGATTACATGTTGTCATGTTCTTCCACTGATCTCACTACCTTGTAAAATGGGTGAATTCCCTTCCTGTATTACTATGGGGACACTACATGCAGCTGCAAACCTTAAATATCATATCATTATACACCCAGAGACAAAACCATCAGCACTTCCTCTCTTATCTTCCTACAAAATGGTTTCTTAAGAACAAACCTTGATAGATTGTTGAATGGAGATACAGCATAAGCAGTCAAAACACACAGTTACACAAACTGGAAATTTACTCCTGAATTACTTGACTTTGCCAAAAAAAAAACTTCTGTCCTGATTTTTTTTTTACTTCAATTGACAATTTTTGCCACCATGTGAAAATGCCTGCAGCCAGAGGGAGCGCCGTGTTCCACAGCATGGAGAACAGATGGCAGGGCCAAGCAGAGATGGCCACCTAGAAAAAAAGAACCAAAAAAAAGAGACTTGCACACTGAGACTCACACTGAGATGCGGCAGAACAGAGCACACCGAGTCCCAGTGACTGTGTCTGAGTTTGTGTGTGTGTGTCTGGTGAGTTGTGTCTCTCCGTGTACTTGTCAAAGCTGCTTGCGTGCTCTGGTGTGTGTGGTGAGGCGAAGTTCAGCGGGACCACACAAACGTACAGACCCAAAGAACAGGGGTTTGTGCAGAGCAGCTAATCAGGGGGGGCCTCCGTGCTTCTCCAGGTTTAATAAGTATCCGATGGCCTTACCTCTGTGTGAGGCTTCAATCCTACAGGGTTGATGGGAACACAGACGAGAGACACTAATTGCTACTTTCTAGAATACCAAACAACAACAAAACAAAACAAAACAGTTGAACCTCGTGTTCAGAATAATGTGGACACATTTGAAAGCACAGATTTGTTCATACCCACTCATGGTGAATTGGGAACGGAGAATTTATTTAATGTATGTACAGGCATGTCCATGAAAACACCAGACAGAAACCCAAATATGGCAAACATAGTCATCGAGAGTCAAGCTTGGGGGCATGACGTGCTGACTGTGCAGGAGCATTTGATGCGGCCAGTTACGTTTGGGGAAACGTGGATGCTTTCTGAATTTCAGACTCTGCTGTCAGTCTATGAGGAAAGCATTGTCACACAGTTTGTTAGTTAATACTAGTTAGAATTCATGTGAACCTCCGGAAGGATATGCACACGAGGCAATTCCACTGAACTGAAATGATTTCAAAATTCTGCCTTTTACAAACACTGGTATGACTGAAACCTAAGATGGAGCATGGTAATCACGCACGTTTATTTAAACAGAGTTCGCTCACGACAGCCTCTACACCACAATCAAGTGCTTTACAAACCAAACTATAGAAAATCATGTATCACTTAGTTTATTTGAATTATTTGTTCAGTTCCAAGAATTGTAGTTAGAAGAATATGACTTTATGAAACTGAAGATCCACCCAGTGTGCTCTCTCTCTGCTCTGCTACGCTCTGCTACGCTCTGCCCAGCACTCGAGGCTTTGTCGTAAAATGACAATGAATGAGAATGCTCCAAGGTTTAGTAATAAGTACGTTTCTCTGACTCGTTCTACCTAAGTCAATGAAGTTACAAACGGCATCTTCAACCTAAGCAAGCACATCACAGTGGTGGTGCTGAAGTCATCACCAAGACTTTGCAGGACATTCAGTCTGTTTCTCATCCAAGCTGTTCCATTCAGTTCAGCACCAAACTAGCCAATACGAGCACCGTACATAATGTTAATAGCTCAGCAACCAATTGTTTACAGCAGATGGTGATTGTGTCATTGTCTTTTATTACGCTTCGGAGGAAGTAACATATGTTGCTTTTGTGACAGTTTTTCTAAATGTAGCCGTATTAGTGTGAACGTGGTTTTTAAAACATTAAAGAGTCCATTCATAAGCACTGGTAAGTGTGTGGATCAGTGTACGTACAATATGTGTATGACAAGAAAGAGATTTTGTGTGTCTCTGTAAACAGAATGTAAAAAATCTCTGTCTGTGTTACTGCGCTCGTGACAACCACTACATTCAAAAGACAAAGTCACAGCAATCGTATTAGGCTGCACGGTTAGCAACAGACTGCTTTTATGAGAAGCAACTCTTCACAACGGACAAGTAAGCCGTGAGCAAAGACGTGAGTGAACACTAGCAGAGAGGTACTCGTGATAAATCTGTGTTCAGCATGCCGTTGTTCCTTATGTGGGACGCGTTATTAAATAGTAATACTCCACTTTACAGCAGTGGTGCCTTAATGGGACACCGACTGAATATAATGTGACCAAACATTAGCCAGTTATTCCTCACATTTCTTCCTCTTATCTTCAGTTTAGTTCAACAATATAAAAACAGTAATAGCTCAGCACAGTTCTTTTACCTTAGGGGTAAAAACGAATATCAAGAATATCCAAGTCTAAACATGTTTCTTTGGTTTTAAAGTAGCATCATCAAACATAAGACTGAATATAGAAGTTTTTTCCTTAGGCAATAATTTGTTGGACACACTGTCAAGCACTGTACCTCACTTTACCATAGGAAAGCATCTCCACCTGCACCTGACAATAAAAAATAAGTAGAAGTCGTTTTTTTTTCTCCGGGATACAAAGCCAACAATCTTCTCTCTGTGTGTATACTTGCTTTCTATTTCAATTGAACATCAGGAGCCTCGAGCAGTATGTAAAGTCTATTAATAAAAAGCAGAACCGAGGAGACAACAAAATCTACCCAGACTCTATGAGAAAGCATTTTTTAAGGTGGATTGAACTGAGAGCAGCCTCTCGCATCTATCATTAACCAGCATCATTGCTCTGCCAGAGTTGTATGATAGGGAACCTTTGATATTAAAGTTGTTTAATTTTTAAGTCATTGAACATTTATGCTGTTATGCGGAATCATTTTAAGATCGATAACTAAATTATTAAATCGTTGCTTTTGTTTCATTTGAAGTACTTTTGACATCAGTCCTGCCCGAGGAGGTTTGGAAATGAGTTACCAGAGCAGTCACTGGACTTGGAAATGGGGATGAATTAATAATACTGTAATATGGATAATTCTCTTGTGTTTCTGAACCTTGAGCCTTGGCACACTTCACCCGGGCTGTATTTACCACAGCCCAGGTTTCTCTGAACCTCACTACACAATGGCATAGATCAAAATGTACCAAATTTAATCTATGATGTAGATATTTTTATTTAGCATTTGATTTAGTGCCTTTTATCGTAGTCATTAGTCAAAATTGCCAAGCTTTGTCAAGGTTTAACTTCAAAGAAACACCCACTCTATTTTTAATATGCAGGTTGATAGGGTTTTGAAATCTGTTCATATGTCATTTGATCTTTTGCTCTTCTGTAACTTTTGTTGCTTTGTTGAATGTGTTTTCGTTAACTTTGACTTCTCCTTCCCTTTTGAAACTATGTCAGACCCATTTTTTATCACACACACTCTCTCTAGTGCTGCAGATATATAACTAACAGATAAATAACTCGTGCTGCATTTAAAAGTGTGTTTTTGAATGTCAGATTTTTACTAGAGTGATGGATTTTCTTTCTGTTTTGATTCTGCCGGTGGGCGATAAAATGGCCACGTATCACACATATCATTCCTCTGCCTTTCATCTTTCTGCTCCAATGTTTATTTCCAGCAGAATAGCTGCATCAAATATTCAGTGCTGCTCTTTGTTTTCCTGCCAAAATGACCGTTCTGCTGTCAGTCCAATAACCCACCTGTGGTCAGTCCCCACACTAACACATGTTTCACAAACGATCCGCTCCTTCTATTTTAAAACTGTACTCTCTTCAGCTTTAGCACTCTGGGTTTTTTTTTTATCTTTGTAGCGTCTGCATCTTGCTGCAGGGCACAGACAGAGAAGGCTATAACCCCAGTGTCTTCCCTGCATGTGTAAATGAAGGTTGCTGACTTGAATCGAATTTCATATTATTTTCTTGAAATCAACGGAGACACCTAGCTCCTCGCTGAAATGTGCCCTTTCCTGCACACTCTTATGATCCTACCAACAGTCTCCCACAACTTTCCCGCCTCAGTATCTCTTTTACACAGCCACGAGCCCCACTTGACCTAGCAGGCTCCGGTTCCTGTCTAGATAAAGACACTTTACCCCCAGCCCCTTAAAGCTTTTTTTCTCCTCTGTATCTTCTTCCTCTGGACAGGGGTTATTATAACTCTTTCAGCCTTTCCTCTCTCACTCTTTCTACTGACCCTCAACTTTCAACACTGCTGTTTTTGAAAGTCACTTTAGACAACTTTGACATATAAAGTTTATTTCTTTTTTCTTGATGTGAGATACATTCACACATTATAACTAGATTTCACTAAAGAACATAACCAGCACACTCTTTAGCTGGTTAAGCAGAAACCATTAAGAAATTTCTTAATGTCTTAATGTTTGTGACTTGTTGGCTTTAAAATTAGCCCATGTCTTTGTTCCTCTGCCCCAGGATCTGTTTGTTCATCTAGAGCTCAGCCACATTAATGATTTTTGAGTTTGGGTAAATACAGGCGCTTGATAAATGAGCCTCAGTATATCTAAAGCTGGTTAGTTTACATTTTGTAAAGGTAATTGATGGAACGTGTTAGAAGACTTCAGGACGCTAAAGGGTTCGTCTCCACTGGATTGCCTGGAATGACTAACTGCAAAGAGTTTGGTGGGTTTTTTTTTACCTTGCAGGTTGTAGCCATCAATATCAGTCATAATAGTACAATATGAAAATTAGCTGGCATGAGATCCACCACAGTTGGCAATGAGTCGCCTCTAGTCTCTTGCCAAAGATGCGTTTACAATATCTTGGTTCTAATTAGTTTCTTCCTGGCATTAGGAACAATTTTATATGACATTATACTGGTTTCTGTTTGCAGTCACTGATTTTTGTTCAGTAGAGTTTTCACATTTACGTCAAGTTAAAGTTGTGGAGAGGAATTGTCTGTTTAGTTATGTTAGTTACATGCTGAAATCATAAAAAAATGTTTAAAAAAGCAAGATGATTTATCCACACTGTGCTGACGTGAACTGACAGCAGCGGTTGGTATTTTGAAAGACGTACCTCCACGGATTTTAAAGTTTTGAAAAGTTTAAAAAGTTTTCTAAGAGGCACAGCTCGGGCATTCCTGCCACATCGTGTAGGCTTCTTCATTCAAAGATCATACTGTAGCACTGCTGCTGTCCTGCTGGCCCCTTGTTGGAAGCGGATCTTATTATCTTTTTCAAACCACCCCTACTTTTTTTTTTTAAAGTCCGTGACCATGATGTCTTACTAAAACTCTCATCCTCCTCTGTCTCTCTCTGTTTCTTCTTCCAGTCTCTGCCTCGCTGGCTGCACAGTTGGCAAAATGAATAGGCGTAGTCATTCAGCTATTGCCTCTCTGTTGGGCCACTGCCCTAGGTGGCAGCGCTGGGCACCCAGCCTAGTCTGGCTCGGCCTAGTCCGCTTTCTACTACCGAGCCAACTGGGACCTGCCAGGCCTTACTCACCATTCACATCGTTTGCTTACCCCTCATTCCCCAATATTTTTTCTGTGAGTCATCTTCTCATCCTGCTGCCAGCCAAGATGCTAGCCAGATGGGCAGATTTTCCAATAAACAAGTTGCAGTTTTGTTATTGTGTTATGATATTATGCAGTCGACCTTGGCTCAGGCAAAGTGTACCTGGCCCAAATCAAGGAACATTACCTGTGTGGCATGTTTTTCTTGTACATGTTTATCTTTCATGTACTATATTTAGTGTTGGAACAGGTTAGTCTGACATATCGTGGTCTGCCTCTGTCACCAGAATGGAAACTTTGATTTAGTTTCAGCCTTATTTATTTGCCCGCTTTTTGATGATGTTTAAAACAGTGACAGATTTACTAATCTGAATCAGATTTCATGGAGAGGACAACTTTTATACAGTGAACTTTAAACACTATACAAATGTCAATATATATATATATATATATTCATAATGATAATAACTTATAACTTAATGCTGTTTTTATCTTCCCCCACCACAATCAGCACCTTCTCTCTGTGGACATTTGACCTGCTCTTGTTCCACACAAAGAGATCACGTTCTGAGCAGCCAGTGTCTGCTGAAGACATCTCTAGAGTAAAGCTGGCACCGCCAAGACACCACAGCATTGTCAACACGCACTAGACTCTCCCTGTCGCCCTGGTCATCCTTTCATTCACTCTCCCTTTACCCGTCTTGCTCTGCCTCTTTCTCTCACTCTTGTTATCCTCCCTGCTCACACACCCCATCATGTCTCGCCATGTCCCGTCTTCTCGATGAGCGTGACATCGCTTCTGTTGTTTGTTCTCTCCGTCTTGTCCTTCTTTCTCACTCTCTTGCTCGTCTTTGTTCCCAGCGCGAAGCCGTGGCAGATACTGCGGTGGCTGTGTCGTGGCTCATTGTTGGCAGTTCTGATAAATTTAAATTTATTATGATTAGTGTTTGCATGTGATTCTGGGCCTCCTGACAGAGAACAGTCAATGGCTGTCATTGCTGTTTAGGGTCATGTTGTGTTGCACAGAAACAAGCGGTGGCCGTAACATATTGTCATGTTTTTTATTTATTCTGCCTGCGTTTCTGTTACTGGTATGTGTGTCTGAGTCTTTTTTTTATCCAATTTAGCTGGAGTCATTATTATTGTTGCTGTTTTTATCCATGCACACAATGAAGGATGTCACATCCCTGCCCTGTGATGTCAAAGGCAAGGTAGCACGGGTTGGATCTGCAGGGTAACTGCAGCAGCGGTGTGTTACGTAAACAGTCTCAACACAGATGGTGCAGCATGCCTCCACACATGGCAGGTTCACAGCCAAGGGAGCTTAGCATCTTCCTCCACCCCTTCCTCTCCCGTTCTTTCGCTGTATCTCTCGTGTCTGTCGATGTCTGTCACTCTCCGTGTTTCTTCCTGTCTTCTACACCTGCTGCCCCTGTCTCTACTGGCCTGCCTCGCTGTCTGCCTGTCTGTATCTGTCTCTGGGTCTCTTTCGATGTGTGTGTGTGTGTGTGTGTGTGTGTGTGTGCGCTGTTACCACTACACGTAAAGAATAGTAACTGGCTGGTTTACAGGCTGAATGAAGTTTACTACAAGAAACCTAATCAAGCCACTTGTTAAGAGACTTGAATGTGTGTGAAAATATAAATGAGGGCGGGGCTAGTGTTGCGTCCTCATTGGACAGCTCAGATGTTGCACGACTGAATCGTCATTGGCCACATATTTTCTAGCCATTATTAACTATTAATAGTGCATAAAAAACAATAAACCTAAGGGTTGTTGTTGTTGTTAGTACTTTTAAATAATCACAATAACATGTGAAAAAACTATATATTTATATATATATATATATATATATATATATGTAGATGTGAGGAGGCTCATTCATGAATGTTTGTATTGGACTTCATCTGCTGTATGTTAGTGTCTGTTAGTGGTAAATAAACACAGCAGCATCAAGATGCATATTACCAGATAAACAACAACCAGCATTCTGGGTCGACAGTGTCGTTATTTCTTTAGCAAAACTGGTTAAACCAGTAACAATAAATCGTTCCATAACTGCTTCCACTGGCCGACCTTACCATACTTGGTTTTTGCTTTGGCCTGCTTGTCGTCGGGGACGGAGAAATTAGATGAGAAAATGGAGAAAGTGGAAGCTTGTTTGCTTTGCAGCACGTCGAGCCTGAGATATATCGACTGGGGGGGGGGGGGGGTATTTCATATGCTCTTTGGTTATCTTTTGCACATGTTTATATTTCATTTCATTTTATTTTGCATATTCAAATATTCCTCATATGAAATGGAGCTAAATAAATGTTTGTCCTATCCAGAGTGAGCTGTAATTTATGATATCCAATGATCCGAGCCAGCCAGAACAGCTTTCAATCGCCTGCTGGATTTTCCCAGATACATCTAGAAAGTGGTGTTTTTATTTTTATCAATAACACTTTAAAGCAATCAGACCAACGCTGCTATTTCTCTTCTGCAATGGAGGAGTGAAATGGAGGGATGAAGTTAGAGGGTGGGAAGCAATGAGAGGAGGAGGAGGAGGAGGAGGATGAAAAGAGGGAAAGTAGGACAGAGCGATGACTGACTGTTAGAGCCTGCTGGGTAGCTCGTAGCTGCAGCTGGTCCTGTGTTGGACCTGATCGGGAAGTTCTGCTCCCCACTACACTGAACACGGTGTGTTAGAAACCAATTGAACCAATTCAGCACAGGTGTCCTGGAGTTGTGGATAGAGAATTCATTTTTCTGTCAAGTGATGACTTCTCTCTTGCAGAGAACTTGTAAAGTCTGATTAGATGCTACAGAGTGTGATGGTGCATTTTGTTGACCGCTCTAAACCATTTCAAAGCAATGCCTACAAAGAGTGAAACAGTCTGTGTGGTATTATTCAGTATACTGTTACATGATACAGAAATCCTCTGTGTATACTCTATGTACTAGACCGTGTTTTCAGTGCCTGGCCAGCACAGACAACTCGCACATCATAGACACATTTGACCTTGTTCTCAGTTCCCACCAAAGGGAATAAAGAATAAGATACTTTGGTCATTATTTATAAAAAGGAAATATATCGTCTCTATATCCGAAGCGCTGAATCTTGGGATGAATTGTTCTGTTACACATTAGCTGAACAATTTTATATTTGATCAAATAAAATGCCAAATATTTTAGTCCCTTCTAAAATTTGAAAAAACAGTTTTTTTCTGAATTTGTATCTTTTAAATTGTATTATCACAGATTTTTGTCCAATTTATTGCCAAACCATTTACCCACCCACAACATTTCAGTCTAAAATGACAGATTATTATTACCATACGTTACTATTTCTAGTAACATCTAGAGATCAGACACGACTGCTGTAGCATCTGCCAAGAGAACAGACGAAAACCTGACCATCATTTAGCCATTTGGAACATGTTAAATAATTTCTCAGCCACCCAGAGGAGGGAGTTGAACTCGGTGGGATCTGGAGCCAGGAGCAGACTTATCCTGCTACTGAAGGCAACATACTGTAGATACGAGATGACAGATCAGAGGTCAAGGCTGTAAGCACCAAAGGAGAACTATTCACTTCCTAACCTGTCACTTCACATCTGTGTTTAGCGAGGCGGCGGTCCACCACTGCAATACTTCAGCTCCCAAAATTCTACTAGCAGCGATATTAAATGAAGCATGGATGAGGATGGAGGTAGAGTGGATCCAGGGACAACGTTAGACCGCAGTAATGAAAACCGACATGGCTTTATTTGTTCCTCCCCGTTCGTTTTTGTTTATCTGCGGGTATCTTAAGGTGAAAATGGAGTAATATCAAATTCCGTCTTCAATACTTCTCTTATTGTAACATTTTCAGTTCAGAGCAGATGCACTAGTAGACAGATGACAGGAAGACTTGCTGGTGCTGTAGAACAGTCTGAATACAACAGTTTTATTCATCATCGGTGGTGGCTGCAGTAACGATTCAGACCGTAGAGCTTTGTGTTAATAGCTTAATAAAAGCTCAGATGTCATACATAAACACTGACGCGTTGCTTCCAATTTCCCTGAATTGGAAAATCCTGCTCACAGCTAAATGATTTCAATCAAAGTAAATGAAGGTCTCGGCACATGAAATAAGAATGACTGTCTCCAAAAATCACCTTGGCCTCAGCCCAGGTATTTCAAGCCTAAGTTTTACTTTAAAAAGTAAAAAAATGCCTTTGGTTGGATTTGTAGTGTGAAAACATGCACAGATTTAAAAGAGGCTTTATTGGTATTTTTATGTTTCTTCTGATGTGGAGGATCAGCAAAAACATTTTTCAGGTAATTGTAAATTGAACAGTACTGATTGTACTTGGAAACGTCATAGAGGCTTAAGCCTCTTCACCGGGGGATCAGGCCTGTTAGTGACAGTGTTCTGTGTTTGTGTCTGTGTATGAATAAAAAGAAAGAGCGAGGTTCCATATCTTTAAAAAAAACAAAACAACCTCCTTAATGTTTCAGCCCTAAAATTAGGATGGAGTTACAACCTTTAACTCAAAAATGCAGTTAGAAAAAGGACATTTCCTTCCTAGGACCTCCCTAATCCCCTTGACTGCTCTGTTTGACCCTCTCACTCCACACACACACACACACACACACATAAACTGACTGACTCTTTCAAGTGCGCTGCCCCCATCACATCCACATTATTACACAGCAGCTAATCCTGTTTCCCAAATCCCAGTACCTTGGACTCCACTGAGAAAATCCCATTGGTGCTGCACATTTTTTCTTTTCTGTGCTTTAGCATACAGGGATTCACTGTCCTCCACACTGCCTTTGTCTTCACCCAGCCTGCCTCCCGATGTGTTCTGCAGTAAATCACCTCCTAAATCCCTGCACCCCTTCCATAATCAGCAATGTCTCAAGTTTGTTATTGTGTTCATTGTTGTTGAAAAGAATATCTGCAGAAGACACATATGCACACAAAGGGGCTGCTCGCCATCTCTCTGTCTGTCGTTAGGCTGAAACTAATGTAGTGGTTTATCCACTGCTTGTTTATTGATGGAGCTTTATTGAAGAATTCACGAGGCTGCATTCTTTGCTTTGCTGTGAGTGTTTGTTATTAAAGAGAAGAGATGATGTGTTGTCAGATAAGCTCTGTTCTGTCTGTATAATAGAACTAATAACTAATCATGTGACCTGTGTGTTTGTGACCCTGCGTGTGCAGGACTGCACGTCTCCACATGCCTAGTTGTGTGCACGCAGTCAGTCTATAGCATATTTGTGTGGTTGTGACTGTGGCAAAGAGCATCCTACTGAGAGATAGGAAGATTTAACAGAGAGGATGAAAACTGAAGTGGACAACACAGCAAACACTCAAATGTGGTCCTTTCATATACGTATACCTTTAAATCATGATTCATTGAACACGCCTGATCCAATTAATTAGCTGCGCATAGCGCAGGGATAGTCGAAAAACAATCATGAAAAGCACTGCCCCGCTGTACTGTTTATAGTCTATGCAGTAATAAATAATTTCCTCATGAAACAACTCAATAATCATCTATAATTTCCTCAATAGAAAACTGTAGTGTTATATTGTAGAAAATGTTTGATGAAAAATTGATAAAATTTCTAACCACTTCCAACACAATAAATGATTTATCTTTCCTACTAATAGCATGATGATCAGGGACCTTTTTAGGCTGCAGAAACCTACATAGCTGAGCTACTTTTCAGTTTCTCATCACAAGCTGCTTGTAGACAGAAAGGTTTGCAAGTCACTCTCCTGCTTGTAGCAGTTTGCTGCCGTAAGGATTGTGACATTATGGACAACTCAGAGTTTATCCCATCTGGACTTTGCTAGTAGATTACACGCACACACACACACACGCACACTCTCTCTCTCTACTACAACACATACACTAAGTCACTGAGAGACACTCATTCCTCCACCTTCATTAGCCAAAAGTCTGATTCACGCTAAAGTGTCTTCACTATGAGCTCTCAGAAAAAAACAAAAGTGCAACCATTTTCTTCTCAGTCTTCTCAAGTCTGTTGGTTGGTTCTCAAAAAAGAGATACACACAGGTTTGTTTACTCTACACTCTTTGTAGCTTAAACATTTTATTGACCTCTGGAAAATTAATTTAGCGAGAGCATGGCAGCTGTGATGGAAGTACAGAAGCCTAGCTGATAAGTGGTACTAAATTGAAAAAGGTTAAATTATAGCCAGCAGACTTTGCCCCTCAATCATTAGATCAAACCAACACTTGCTGGTGCCAGCTGCAATCAACTTATCACTTCCCCTGGATTTGGGTTTACACATTCTCCACACATGAAAGGTCATTCAGCAGTTTGTGCATAGTCTGAGCAAAGCCTCATCCCACCCATCAGTGCTACTGTGCTGTGGTCCTCTTCACACACTTGTCACAATATTTAGATTATCATGAACCATGTGAGAGATTGTGAAAGCTGCTGCTCTGCATTCGCTGTAAACGAGCTTATATCTGATGTATAAACATAGCAGAGTCTTGCTCTGAGTGCGTGTCCGATCAAATGTTTCAGACGGAGCGGTTTCTTCTCTCAGGCTCGGCAGATGCATGCACGTAACACGCATGATTACTGCCCGTTCAACCTGCGTGAACTACAGTAATCATGCGATCCGTTGACTAATCTGCAGCATGTGCAGGAGCCACCTGAAGGGAACTCATGCTGATGGCCTGGTGTATGTTTCAGACTGGTCCTCATGTTGAGCAGCTTCCCAGTGTCAACGCACAAGGTCAGGCTTTTTACAGGAAACATGCCGGAACATATGTTTTATAATTAAAGAAAAACATGAAAACCTCAAAAAAGAGCAGTATTTTTCATCTATATGATGACAACCTGCGCAGTATCTATACGGGTTATTAGGATGGCTGTCTTTTTAAATTACTTTTGCTAGGTGAATATTCTGAACTGAGCGAGACACCCAGCGCCAGCTCCCCGAGCTCCGCCTGTGGCTGCTCACTGCTCCCCCCAAGAGGGGATGGGTAACATGTAAAAAATGTATCAAGTGGTTTCTCCTTCTTCTAATATTTTCATGCATCCTGCTTATTGAGTAGATCAACATCCCCGTTCATATGATTTTAACATCCATTCACACGACTTGTAACTTGCATGAATGCATGAACAAGACTTGTCATATTTCTTGCAGTTCAGTCATTATAATTCTTAACACACACACACAAGACTATTTTGTTTTTTGTTTACCACGGATATGATGGTGGTAGAATGGGCACAGCTGAGCACCATTTGCAGGACCAAATTATCCATAAACACGGCCAGAATAGCTGGGGGATAGTTCTATTAAAAAACACATGGAGGAGGAGAAAGTGGAAGAGTTTCGACATTTGAAACCTGCCACATTCTTAAAATCCCATTACCATATTTCCTATAAATTATATGAAGATGTGCAACGTGTAAATATTTGTTCTTAAATTCAATAGATTTCATAACATACGGACTAAATGCGTCACTAACGTACTGAAGGCAAACGTAAACACACCCTATTCACCTCTGTATGATCTGTTCCTGTTTTGACAGAGGAAATCTTTTGCTTTCTGTGCACAATATAGCAACATATACTCATGTGGTGCTGCAGGTTTGATTCCAGTTGACAGATGTTGTTTCATGTGTCCCTCTGCCCATCTTCCTCTTCACTCTCCCTCATGCTGTCTGGTATTAAAGCAGATGTGTCTGAAAATATTTAGTCTCTCTTGCCACACAGGATCAGTTCGGTATATATGCACTGCATGTAAATCCATCCAGGCTGAGCATATTGTGTTGAAGAGCTTCTTTTTTTATAGGAAAAAATGTCAGCATGGAAGAGTCAAACAGGAGTCACTGCACTTATTTTTGCTCAAAGTGCTGTTGTTTTTGGAGAACATTTTAAAGAGCACTCTCTGCCAGTCGGCCTTTACTCCACCATCTGTTGGTCTGGTGACGGGAGAATGGTCAGATGGTCCCCAGGGAGCAAGGGCCCTCTCAGGGCTCTGGGCCTGCCTGCGAGGCACCCTAACCAGACAGAGACACCAGACAGCCTCCTCAGGCTACTGCATGGCCCACAGCACACATCATGAGCCACTCAGACTAAATCACTCAGAAGAGTGCGGTGTCATGAGGTTTTACCAACCATAGTAGATAATTATGTTACTCAATCCTGGTTGTGATGCTTTCTATAATAATGGTAGTAATTCTATGTGAACAGGTATTATGATGATATTAAAGGATAACTACAGACAGGGCGGCATGATTACTAAAACTGTTAAGTTTATAATTCACTTGTATGTATGTTGTATTGAAATAATCATTGAGTCTTACACTACACAAATTTTTTAATTTCTTGATTTCGTATGCTTTTATTTTGCAGTCTGGCTTGGCACAGGAAGTTAGGCGAGAGCAGAGTAGACCTGTACCTATTTTTGTGCCAATTTAAGTAAATATTTTTAAACTTCAACAAGTGGTCCATTGGATTTTTTGGAATAAGAGAAAAGGGGGGGATACAATGGAGCGTCAAGTAAAGGCTTCATGCGTTGGACACCTACACATGGGTCTAGCAGCTGTCCAAACAACATTTCCCCAAGAGAATCAATAAAGCATTAATTATCATTATTTTAGGTCGATGACATCTATGAGCCAAAACATAGATTCATTTTCTAACCTAAAAACATAGTTTGGAAAAATGTTTTCTGCCCAGATGACGGCTGCACGATCATGCTCAACCCTAAAGGGTTATTGTAAGGTGCACACTGTATATGTTTAAGAAAAATCCAAAACACACAAAAAGGTATTTCACCCAATTCAAAATTAGATTTTGTTGCATTAACAGAAATCATCTTGATTTGATCTTATGGTTGTTGCTTTGTCAACTCTAGCAATGAAACATGTTTCATTTTAGTAACCTTGGTAATAAATAATTTAATTTACTGCTATAACATTTTGTCACAAAGAGTGTATGAAAGTCATTTTTGGTAGATACACTGTATATAAATATATCATATTAGGTTAGATACCACCTGATCTGTTTTATTAGGTCTAATGTGAGCTGCAAATGTGTGTCTTTTCAATTAAGAGTTTTTGATTGGTCTTACAGGACATTCTGCTTTTCTTTGAGCATTCATAACTAGCCTGTCTGTGTGCGTGTGTGTGTGTGTGTGTGTGTGTGTGTGTGTGTCCTTCTGCTTTCCTTCTCCTTACTATCTCCACCAGCCAGGGAGACGGTCCACATCTGGGGAGGGACCCAGGTATGGTGCGATGAAAGCCTCTGAGGGGAGAAAGAGAGAGAGGAGAGCTAACATATGGTGTGTATGTGTGTGTGTGTGTGTGTGTGTGTGCAAAGGTAGGATTGTGTGAGTGTCTGCTTGTGTGTGGGGGGGAGGGCATATCTGGACTGAGATACAGATATAGATACAGACACACACACACACACACAGAAAGAGGGCAAACACAGAGGAGGTTTAAAAGAAAGGCATCTTGCTCAGAGTGGTTTGCTGGAACTGAACCGGTAACCCCCAGCGTTGTCAGCATTAAATGGATGAGGGCCAGCAGGCATGTAAATTGGTTGACAAGATGAAAGGCTGTGAACGGAGGGGTGAAATGAAAGAAGGAGAAGGAGAGGAGAAGGTGAGCAGGAGACGGCGAAGAACAGCTGGGGAAAATGGAAGGGATGAAGAGAGAGGCTATGGCCCCTGGGGAGCCTCATCTCCCACATCAATTATGGAAAAGTGTATGTGTGTGTGTGAACGAGAGAGACCGAGCCAGAAAACACTCTTACAGCTAGAAAATAACTCAACAATTGCACCACTCATGTCCATCTGACCCTCTATGCTAAGACACAAAAACAACAATCAACCTAATCCCAGCACTGTACTCTGAAAAAGACTTACGTTCGATGTTTTGTTCAGGGCTAGGAGGGTTAGTCCTGTTGTAACAGTTTTTAACATTGTTGTTACTCGTACTGATAGAGGCGTTTCATATATTCGTGATGATAACGTGCTGTATAGTCATAAAACACAGATAACTGCTACTCTGTCTCCTGTGCTGGGATAGCTTTGATAATGTCATTACAATGCTGTGGAAGTAGAGATTAAATGGGTTCTCTACTAGCCACAGAGTTGGCAGTTTGATGTTGGCACGTTGAAGTGTCCTTGGGCAAGACACTGAATCCCAGGTTGCTTCTGGTGTGTATACGTGTGATTATCTTTGAATTTAGGCGTCTGCCATTTGGCTAAAGGTACTTACGTACTTGCACTGCTTAAGTAACCCTGTTTTCTTGATAAATGATGTTTTGACCCATCACTGGACCCTGCAACACTTATCAGTCCGTGCCGTCATAAATCACCTGGTTCCCATGATGGGCAGCACCATTCTCTAACGTGTTGTAGCCTAAGACTGACCTAGCATGCCTTAAAGCTGCTTAAAACGTCTGCCCTCACCTGGGGCAAGTTGTAAATGCCTGACTTGACCCGGCGTCATATCCACATTGTTGGGCTGAGCCGTGACCCCGCTCCAGTGCAGCAGTGTGAACCCTCGCTATTTCATGTATTTAACATGTTCATTATGTCATTTATGATGTTTATAAAATCCAAAGTAAACATAAAATAAAACTTCCATTGAACATTTTATAGAGAAAGTAGAAGTACAGTACAGTACAAGGATGAAATATTATAAAATAAATTCTCTCAAATGTTCAAATACTTATAATTTATCTTCCAGCTGTACAAAAATACACTCTCAACAACTCAATTTATGCTCCATAAAAGACTCCAATCCAAAAATGCCAAACTGCTTGTCATATTTCTGAGAAGTAGACACCTGTTATAAAACAGTATGAAAAAAAAGGTTAAATGTGAAGTTGAAACTCATTACATACTGATGCTTTCTGTTTGCAGTCCAGCTTTTTGCATAAATATTAGTCAGTGATGCCATCACTCATGTGGCTCCACTTATGCAGCCCCGACCTGTCATTGGGAATGGGGCTGTTAGTAAAGCCATGAACAAGCCTTTATGGTCGTTGGCATTCACGAGTAATGTCTAAAGCCTGCAATCACTGTCTCACGTAAAAAGGTTTTTAAATGTTTGTGCGGAATAGGAGGAAGCGTTTGGGGTTAAATGGGGACAGGGGTGTGCGTGTGTGTGTGTGTGTGTGTGTATATACACTGAATATCAGCCGCTTCCCCCACCCTCGCAGCTCGCACGATGCACAGACTGCAGAGGTCAATGCGAAATGTCAAGTGTGACGGATGCTCCCTTCACGAAATGCGTGACTCTTGACCTCTCATGTAACAAGGCCAGGTCACGATTGAACCCAAATAACATTAAAAGACCATCCAGTGAGGGTGTAAATGCTTCTCATTATAGAGCAATTGGTTTCTTGGTCGAGTAATGCCGAATGGAGATCAGTACACACATTTTGGGCAATTCATCAAGTATTCTCCTTTCATGCATATTAAGGAAGAATCAGATAGAGGTGATCTCTCCATTCATATTCATGCGGTGTGATTGAGAAATACTGGCGATGTGGTCATTTGAATTTCAATAACATGTCAGACGTTTTAAATCAGAGAATTAAAATTTCAGATGAAACCTTTTCCTGTAACCTCATTTGACAGTTCATTCGGATCCTAGAGAATACATTCCCGCTCATCCACTAAAACCATCAGTGACCTGTCACAAACACAGCCTGATCCCTCACCTTTTAACCGGTAACTCTGGAATCACTCATCAGTGTGAGCATGATTAGTGTGTGGTTCAGTGTCAGTGAGTGTGTGTGTGTGTGTGTGTGTTTATGTGACTGTAGAGGTGGAGGAGGGAAGAGATGATCCAATCTGGTGTACAGTATGAATTTCCATCTGGAGTGACAGGAAATCAATGTGGAAGTGCTGCAGTTTGTGGCTCAAACTTGGATGCAGCTATAGAATAATCACCTCACCACTGACCTTCAGGGCGTAGGAGAATACACACATAAGCAACACATACATCTTATGTAGAGACATGCACGGCAGGTAGTGTATGCACAGTCTGATAAACTAGCTATAAGCTATAAAACCGCACTGTATGCTAGCAGCCCACCGCCACATAGAGGCCCAACGAAGTAGCAGGTGAACATAATGCAGTGTTTAGAAGCAGATATTTCCCTGAGCAGTTAGTGGAGACTAAAAAACAGACCTAAATGGAGAATAATGGCCTGAAATAAAACTCCAAATCATGGCTAATGTTGATCCATACTTAATGTTTATGTAGCCTAGGGAAACAAGTCCACTCTTATTTCTTATGATTCCTCTTTGTGTGTGCGTAGTAATATTAACCGATGTGGTTGAATCTGCAGTCTGATGTTGGATCATCATTGCACATTGTTTTTGCACATTTCTTTTGTTCAGGGCTTCCAGACTAAACGAGGTCTGCAACTGTTTTAACACAGTTAAAATATATTACCCACAATTACACCAACCTCCCCCTTTCAGCTGGTCCAAATTCAGAATTTTTCCCCAAATGTCTCCAAATGAAAATTCAGAAATACACATTTACAGTGTAGAAACACACTCTGTCCTTCCCCAGGAGGGCTGACTGATCTCTGCAGCCCTCAGAGACGAGATGGCCAGACGAGCAGCTGAGATCCCACTGATTATAGTGCAGAGAAGCAGTGGGAGACAATCATGTGTGTGTGTGTGTACGTGTTTGTGTATATGTATGCATAGAGGTTACTGATATTTGGCAGCTGTGTCCCAGTCCTCTAAGCTTTAAGTGACAGCTTGGTGGCAGAGATGATAGGCAGGAGGAGGAGAGAGATGGAGGGATTTGATAGCAGGGTGCAGGACCAGGGAGAGGAGAAAAGATAGGAGGTGATGCAACGTTGGTGGGGGAAGGAGAGGACGAAGAAACAAAGGATATAGGGTGAAGGGCGGGAAAAAGAGCGCTAGAAGGGCAGATACAAGCTGTGAATATATTACGTCAGTCCATGAATATGTTAGTGTGTGTCTGTGCACTCACCTTTATCTGAGGATGTACGTGAATCTGTTTTGGGAAGCTCATAGTCATTTTAAATCATACATCTCAGATGGTTCATACACAATGTGGATGTTTTGTGGCACTATTCATGTTCGACTCTAAAAACTCCCCAAAACAGAAATGTGCTTGAATTATATCATCATGGCAACTAGATAAATTATACCAGGAATACAAAAAGTCAAAGAAAGAAAGATAAGGTAGAAAGTAAAAGGATCAGTTTAAATTTCTTATCTCCTGTTCAACGATAAGAGCAACTCTTGGAAACAGTATATCTAAAACAAAAACATTCTGATATGCAAAGACACATATTTTGCAGTGTACATAGCTGAAATCAGCTCTCATCATCTGAATTTATTACATGACAGTAGCTGGAAAGCAGCCAGTGTTTAACGGAATAAAAAAACTGGCAACATCAGCTTGATTTATTGGCATGTGTGAGTGTTGAATAAAGCGCCTTTCCAGGTTCATTTACAGGTTGACTAGAACGAAGTCAGTGCTGTTCCTGCCTGTTGTGTTTGCATGCGTTTGCTTTTGTTGTGTATGAATGTGTGTATCTGTGCACATTGCCTGTAAGCCTGTATGCACACTGTTTATGTGTGTGTGTGTGTGTGTAAAAGTGTGTGCTGGCTTAGCTGCACCCAGGCAGACCATATGGCCTGCGCTTTACCTCCTCTTCGTCACATGTCATGTGATTATGGCTCCAGGTGATTCGTGCAATTATTATTAACACAAAGTTGTGTGGTCTGAATTAAATATAGATATGCCGCATCATGGCAACAACAGCGAGGTGTCTACCTCCCCAGGGACCTCACCACGTCAGCACGGGCAGGGATAAAGGTAAATCTGTGTATGTAGCTCGAGTTCTAGTTTTAGAGCTATTTTTATATTGTTATGTGCTAAAATCTTAACATGAGTTGATTTAGGACTTATATCCAAAGCAAGGTGTTGACAGTGGCTAATGTATAGATAAGAACACAACTTATGTGCTAATCATTGTCATCTGCTTCTGCTTCTGCTTCAGAAATATTAAACCTGATGAAATAACTGAAGTTAGTATTCAGTTTCTTTTTCCTTTTCACATTTTAAACTATTATGTCAGACAACTCTTTGACAACATAATATACGACCTCTTGGGACAAAAAGTTGATAGGCTTTGATGGAGGTTCCAGCAATTAGTCAGCCTCTTCCAAAGCTCAGCTGCAAAACGTAAATTAATTGGACAGAGATTGTGACAATGATTTAATTTATTCAGACTGGGGACACCTTCCAACCCGGCACATCATTTTCTCACATCATGTTTTGTGCCACAACAAGTAGTACAATGACGCTGCAGGCTTGGGTTTGGCGATTGACAGTCAGATGCTATATTACTATAGCCAATTTCACCTGAAATTACTTAATCTTCAGTAGTTGCTGGAAAGCTTCCTGCATGCAGGTCAGTAAAGCTGCTACAGATGTGACCAAAATGAGCTAGTGTTAGCTTTAAAGTAGGACATATCTGCTTGCTGTTTACTGAAGAATGGCAGCACACAAGGGAAAGAAACATTAACCACATTTGAACCCATGACCTTAAATGTCATGGTACATTCATCAGCTCGCCAAGGGTGTTTCCCTTAAACTCCAATTAGAATTGTGTAGTTTCTTTACTTAATAACAGGAATTAATTGTGAGAGTTGTGCGTTTGTTTTTTCCATCTGCGGAGTGACAAGCAGTTTGTATATGAGGATGTATACATGGTGTGTGTGTGTGTCAGAAGGAAATGAATGGTCTGTAAGTGACAGCTGTGAGGTGATAGATCCTCATACCAGCTGATATGAGAGCAGAGGGCAGCCCCCAGCCCCCCACCCCCCACCCCAGCCCTCTGAAGCTCCCTTTAATTTATATCAAAGATTTAAAATATAATAATAAAAAATGTAGATATATTGTAATGTGAGGTAGTTTTGCAGCTGAGAGACAGCTGGTAGCTTTGGTGGATGCTGGAGTGTGTTTCACTGTTCAGCGGGGGAGTTTTACAAAGCACAGTAACTGACCAGGCTTTAATGACAATTAAAACTTTAACAATTTTTTTATTATGGTCTACAGTGAAACCAACGATCATCATGGCATCCTCACATCTAACTACTGACCATCAGCATAATCATCATTTATGACATGTTGTAACATGTTGTTATAACTGGACTTTTCTTCATATTAATGACAGATATTTTCATTTGTGTTTTTGTTGCTGTGCTTCTTTTGTGGCTGTGATTTGTTCCTTTCCTTCTTCTTTTTTTGTGAGCAGAGAGCAGCAGTAAAACGGCAAAGCAATTTCTTTCTGGGATTAATAAGGGTCTTTGAATCTCGACTCTTGAATTAAGCAGAGAGCTTAAGAGCTTCAACATCAAAAACAGTTTGAGCACCTAAAGGTGCAAAAAGGGAATCATCTGAGACCCCTTGTGATTATTAGCTGTTTTCTAAGCACTTCACCTGCTCCAGTTCTGAAGTATAAAACACAGTCTAGAAAACCATGCCTCTGTCCATTTTAAAAAGGCACCTGTTCTTCTATGAAATCATAAATTCAACTATCCGTCCTTTGGCCCTCTTTAAATGGCTTAATGACTCTGGGTCAACATTTAATCCTTCGGCCAGAAGCACTTAAGGCAGCATGTTTGCAGGGAAAGTGTGATAAAATACAGTTTCTATTATTATCCATGACAAAATGGGAAGTTCAGTAATTTGCTATTAAATAGACCTTTCTATAATAACGTCTACAGCTGCTGCCAACTGCTTAGCCAGCTTCTTCTCACATTTCTTAGTGCTGCAGCACTTCTGCCTGATTTTCTAAAAACTATTCCTCTGGGGAGCAGAGAAACAGCTTTTTCTGTGGCCACATCTGTGGTTTAATAAGATGTCCCTTCCCCCCCCCTGTATCAGAACTGCAGTTTAGGACGAAAGCCACCACTACACACAGCTACGTCTGCATACTCCCAGAATGCTGGGCTGATACCACAGAGGGGCTGTAATGTGTGAAGATTTGGGAGGTGGCTCATCTGGCAAAGGGGAACTGCTTACACAGGCTTGTGGTTTGAGAAAACTGTTTTTATACTGTATGTATAAATGCCTGGGGAATTCATTTTAGGAATGCAAGCTGTGCTTAAGAACTTTGTGCTTACCTTTGAGGATCTACATGTATGATAGAGGTAAACACATCCACATATGCACATGCACCGAGAGGGATGCAAGTTTCTTTAAAAGACATCAGTACTTCTGTAGTTTGCATTTTAATACTTGGTTTTCTACATGCACAATCCAACTGAACAATGACATCCGTTTTATCTGCATAATTAGTCTCTTAGTGTGGGTGATCTGCATCATGTCTACTCAGAGATCAGATCAGATCAGATAGAACTTTATCGATCCCTCGGGAAGGTTCCTCCGGGAAATTCAGTTTCTAGCAGCAGCAGACTTACAGTTATACTAAGAAAAGTACAAAGTGAAAAACAATAGAAGACTAAATCAAAAATAAGGAGACTACTAGTTATGGAGTAATACCGTGAACTAAATACTCTATGAATGGATTCATATGTATGCATAGTAGATAGATATAGACATAAAGTAGTAGTACTGTACACTAGTAGTAATAGTAGTATTGTACAGTAGCGGTGTACAACATTGCAGTTTTATCCCTCTGCTACATCATCAGATTAATCTACTAACTTTTGCACCTGTTCAACCCAAGACTCCTGGAGCAATATAACATCTGATGACCTTTCCACTTCTCTCTGCGCATTAACCTGAGTGCAGACTTGTGGGTGTGTTTCGCCCCAGCCTCAGTCTTGAGTCAAAGACTGACTCTGCTTGACTGTGTCTGAGCCAGAGTCATCCCTTCTTCCCACGTACTGTAATATTTTTCTCACTCCTGCTGCTCTTTTAATCCACAGAGCTGGTGAACTGCTTGACTTTTCCATTAGCTTTAATTCCATTCATTTGCACTAATGTCTAACTGAAAAGAATTACACTGTCTGGATAATGACGGGCTACACTTCCACAGAACTGGAGAGAATGTTGTGCTTAGGATGATTAGTATTTTGTCTTTAGATATATTACAAGCTGAGAGGATGTTATGTAAAATGTTTTGAAATCACCTGCACGTTCACCAGAATCTATCCATCTCACCGTCAAGGCTCCTCTTTTCTGGTTGCGTCTCAGGCTGAAAAAAAGTGAGAGGCTTGGTGAGATGTAGAGTCAGAGAGAAATGATTATCACACCGAGCCTTTCACTTTTTCCATCTGATACAAACTGACACGGATTTTGATTCTCGGTCCTGCCGCGCTGCATGTCGAGGTGTCCTTGGACAAGACACCGAAACCCTTTGTAAGCGCTGACATGTATTGTCTGGCAGTCAAGGAGATCAACAAAGCCTGAATTATAATAATAGTATAAATTATTATTATTAGCTCCACATGCAACAAATGTCAGGTGTTGGGAAGTGAGACTCTTCTGAACCAGCTTTTAAGACGTCTGAGACGGGACGAGGACTACTGCACTAATGATCTTCTCTCAAGCCGACACGATGAAATAGTTGAAGCTGGGAACGTACTTGCTGATCTGACTAAAGCAAAAACATGTTCACAAATCCCTTTGTGATCGCAGTCCGAAATTCTTGTTATCTAGGTATTGCTGCTTAAAGAGAGGTGTGATCACACTCAGCTGGAAACTTGTTTCTCCTTATTTCTGAGTTTGACAAGCCCGAACAGTCCCTCTCTGACAACAGCTATCAGCACCCATCAGGTGCCATGTCTGTCCAGTTAGGGTCCTGAATGTGAGTTGGATAGCTTACGGCTGTCTTTGTTGGGAAATGTGTTTTTCCTGCTTTTCAAATGTGGGTTCATGTCATGTGTGACCATTACAAGTGGACTTGACATGACATTGACATGAATTTCAATTCCCCTCATGTTTTCCAGAGGATGAAATGTGAGAACTGAATGCCATATTTTTTTAGTTAGCATAATTGTCAGATTAAATTTTGAACGTTTCACATTCTTTGATTGTTTTAACAATTCATCCATTTATCTGTTTATCCATAATGAAGAGAATGTATGGTTTACAAAAATGATTACATGATAAATACATTTTTCCTTGCATATCATCCATCCATTTATGTTAATCTGAAGAAATATACCAAGTGTTGAAATAAATATACAGTACATTATCTGAAGTTAAGTAAAATTACTGAAGGAACATTTTAAAAAGTGTAAAAAAGTATGTTTGCCCACAGGGTGGAAAAGACAACGTCTATTCCCTCATTTTGAAGTAGGTGGATGAAACCCCGTCAGCAAATTAACAAGTATGTGTCAGCTTTCACACGTGCATGTCTTCAGTCCTGTCCCCTGTCACAGTGGCCTGAGAGGGTGGGAGGGAGGTGAGACTTTCAACAGATCCCTCTTTTGACCTCCCTTTCTCCCATTTGTGATGACTGAGGGGCATTGAATGAAGATCTAGGTCAGGAATAGTCAAAGTTCTAATAATAAAGATGTTTTCACTTAAATTCAAGCATGTGGATCCAAAGGTGGATAACATCCGTCAGTATAAATTTGAATGCACTTCCCTTTGAATATTCTGTATTATATGAAAACTTTCGTTTGATCAGTCTTATGATAGTAATTTGGAGAAAAGGCTTTTTACAGAAGAATTAACTGTGATATCGAATAAAGCTGCTGCAAGTAAGAGACTTGTGATAAACCATCCATCCATCCATGAACCTATGCACAGGGGTGCTGCAGCCTATCCCAGCTGTCATAGGGCAAGCAGCAGAGTACACCATTCGAGAGGTCGCCAGGAAAATCACAGGACTCCTGTAAAAAAAAACATAATTGTAAAAATAAACATGACTAAAAAAGAGTTTTAAAAAATTTATTAGATCATAATGTTTTATTTACTTCTTTAAAATTTAACATTTGGGGTCTCAGAGAATTCCCAAAGTCACTAATATATTCAGATAACTTTCAGCCACTCAAATTTACCTCATTTGTGGGCCAACTTGTGCATAGCTGGTCCTGCTACTTTGCCATTTTTAAAGTTAAACATGAGCTGTTTATGAACAGTAAAAATAACTGTGACCTAAAAGAAAAGCGTGTGAGGTTTGCACACAGGCACACGTCTTATCGCGCTCAGGAAGAAATACTAACACTCGCAAGTACTTGCCTTTTAACTTCAAATTTATAGTTTTATATGAACTGTCTTTCCAAAATCAATTCTAATTTATACTTTTATTCACAGAACTCAGAGCACAAAAAACAAATCTAACTGCTTTGGGAAGGAGTTGATAAGGCCAAACTCTGATTATCCTTTATTAACATCACATGCAAAAATCGCGAATCAAGTGACATTAAAATGGGAATCATTAATATTGTTACCGCAGTTGTGACTCTTCACGCGATGACACAACTGATAAAAGCTGCACTCTCATAAATCCAGACCTCTTGGTTTTCTCCTAAATCATCAGCACGTTTCCCAGCTGCGTGCTGCATTGGGGAAAGTCTCCATCACACTAAAGCCTTTTGCAGATACAAATGACGCTCTTTGTTCCACACTATATATAACCATATAGTGTTCGGATTGGGACAACCGTAGCGCTCAACACAAAATGTTGAAATGCCCTGTATTGAAAATAATTGGATGTAGCTGTGCTGCCTCAAAGAGACTGACAGCACTGGGAAACCAGGTCACAGACTATTGAGGTACAAAGTTGACTGGCATCTTCCCTCGACATTTGGAGGGAGTTTTCTCCCGGCCACTGAAACTACGTTTCTCCACACAAACACGAGATTATCCTTGCGCTACCGGCCATAACAGACAGTTAGAACCTTATATTGTGTATGCGTGCGCGCGTGCAAGTTCGATTTTTCTCCCTTGGTGGTGTGTCTTTTTGGGGTTTTCTCCCCTTTTCTTATGGTCGTTAGCCTCTTAGAGGTCTTGAGTGTGTGTGTACGCGTGTGCACGTACGAACGTGCGTACAACTGGTGAGATGAGAAGCACACTTCCGACCCAATCGCTGAGCTCCCCTCCAACATCACCCATGGGCTTTGTTTTGATCCCCTTGCCAGTCATTCTCCTCAGCCACCTCTTAAGCCCCGTGCATACCGAACTGTATGTGGGCCACAGGGATGCATGCACAGTGCCCCCTTAAGCCTTTTGCGCTCCAAATTTACACCATCTTGCCCTTATTCCCACTGCCAATTTCCTTCTCTGCTTGTTTGTCAGTGTATGCAGTGCAGGGCCTATAACAGCCGAACAAGACTTGGCTGTTTTCCCTCCTCACTCTGCCATCAGAACTCTCTGAGGTATACTCCTCTTGCTGCTTCTTCACAGCCGAAGGCTTTTTTCCAAAGCACAAGACTCTTGCTCTCTCCCTCGTTCTCGTGAATCCTCGCTGAGAATCTTCTGCTGGATTCTTCTTGAGTTCTCAAAGTTTGAGCTGCATGATGCATGCCTCTGTACGCTGGGAGTCTTACAAGAACAGGCTGTTAGCGCCACAACTCTGTTTGACGTGCCACCAATCCCTGGCTTCCTCAGTGAGCCATCATATCATGACTGGAGTACTAAAAATAACAGACATTAGGAATTTTGTATGAAAGTGGACAAATATATTTCTCAGAAAGCTACACTTTAAGCATCAGAAGCAAAATAGTAGGCCATACACATTTTGTGTAATCGATTTAGTGTTTTAAATCACACTATATCTGAATCTTTTTACATTTCTCATTCCTCTTTGCACTTGTTTGTCATGCTTCATGACTCAGTGGCAGTAGCAGCGCGGAGGCCTCTACCATTGTTTAGACATTTACAGGTCTTTCCACTTCACAACAAGGCCACCTAAACGCTTTAAAGGTACATTTAGTGCAGCTTAACTGCTTGAGATGTGTTAATGTGCCTCCTACAAGGGTAAATTGTCTCTAGTGTGCTTTTATGTATTCAACAAGGCAATAATGTCTGCTTTGCACTGAAGTTTGGCCAATGTCCAGATGACTGCAAGTTTAATAAAGTGGAGCAGATATTGTTCAGTCTGCAAGACATAAGGTGCAGCGTGAAAGACTGGGGTCATTAAATCACAGAGATCTGCACCAAAGTGGAGATTACCAATGATGCATTATAATCCTTCTTTGTGAAACCATGGTATTTAGTATTTAAAGGGAAAATGCAGTAAAACTTTAGCATTGTATTGTAATACTTAACAAAACAGCAGACACAATATTGCTGTGAAGAGTAATGTCTCAGGCACTCAGAGAGGTAATAAGCTCTGCATCTCCTCTGGATGATTGTTTTTGGATTAGTGAGGTCCATTGAGAGAAACACACACACACACTTACTGATACAGACAAACACACCTAGTCAGGATGTTAGAAATTCTGACCTTAAACTATTGTCATTCTCAGTTACTGTACTCCTACTAGACCTGCGTCTACTGTCTATAAGTTATTGTTTTTCACATGTATGTTCTGTCCTAGAATAGTCACAAAAGACCAGAAGCAAATTCCTTGTACGTGCAGCATACAGTACTTGGTGAATAAAGCTGATTCTGATTCTGTGGTGGATTTGATCATCAGCAGCACTTAGCGAATTAAACTAATGTTAGCTTTATTGGCCTGAAATTCTTCTTCTAGCTTTTAACTGACCTTCCTTTTCCAGACTTGTTGTTGTTATGTAGACCTTCCTATACTGTAGTTACACAGTACATTACACAGATTTGCAGCCTGGTAGCTCAGTGGTTGAGGCAGAGGGCTGGGATGCAGGAATAGCGGGATCGTTTCCCAGCTGCGTGACCCAGCCCATCCCCATACCAGGTGTGTCCCTGAGTGAGACACCCAGTGCGAGCTCCCCGAATGCCGCCTGTGGCTGCTCACTGCTCCCCCCCAAGGGGGATGGGTCAAATGCAGAGAATAGGTTTTGTTGTAACATGCAGAAAATATATTATGACAGTAAAGTGGATTCTTCTTCTTCCTAATATTTCAATTTGACATACACCGGCTTAGTTTACATCTGTATTTGTCTTTTGAAACGTCATTAAACATTGCGAGAAAAAAATACAATTGTAATTGTGTCTTGAGTAGGTTGGCTGACTGTAATGTACACAGAGCTGCTACTTTTATCCCAAACCTTCCCACTGATAAACACAAGCACACTATTAGTTTAGTGCAAGCAAGTCACCAACACGTTCTTCCCTTTGTAATAACTTTGAATAAGGAAGCAAATCTTCAACATTTTGGTAAATGTTTCAGCATGTGGAGAAATCTAAAGCTTGAGAAAAACCTGTCATGCTCCATTTAGTTGTTAAACCATCATCATGGTTCAGTGGAGGAGATTTGCAAATCACCAATTTCATCGCTTGCTCTCCAAACAGACACCGTCAAGAATTTACACTAGATTTGCAATGTTTACTTTTGAGTTAACTTTGAAACTATAATATCAGCTTAGCAGAGTAATCTAAACTTACATATACATTACATACATATGGTTATTTAGCTAAATGTATCTCAAATTTGATTCTGATAATTAACGTGCCATCCTACACACTGCCAGAAACTAGTGGAGAAGTTTTTGATGGTTTTCATTTCCACCAGACAATATGACTTTAGTGTCTTCAGCAGGAGTTACAGTCCTTTACTCTGCACTGCTGCACTATGAACACACATACATCACTATAAAACTCACATGTACTTATTCCATGACACATTAATGACAACATGGAGAATGGTCATTAAAGGGCCTATTGACCCCCATTTATGACTCACAGAAAGCCTGATTAATTCTCAGGGGACGTATTATTCAGGAGTGTGCTAATGTGTGTGTGTGTGTGTGTGTGTCAGGGCAGACGTCTGTGTGTGTTTGCTTCCCTATCTGTATTTTGACGTCTTTTGAATCAATGCAGGTGTTTTTCCTCCAGTTAGCAGATAATTATCTCCTCTGTTTATCTGTCTATCTTTTGTGTGTGAGTTGTATCTGCAGCTGCCCCAATTTTAGGCAGACAAAAAAAAATTCTTTAGAAATCCTTAAACACAGCGGCGGACGCAGACAGTATCAGTGCGGGGATAATGATAGCTGGTAGGAACGGCCCGGATTAGCACACAGCTAAGCATGTTGGGACCACAGATTGCAGGGCACTGGAAATGAGCGCTGCCAGGCTGTGTGACATGCAGGGTGGATTAGAGTCGTGTGAGAGTGGTGGGGGCTTGGGCCTGGTGACAGCATGAATGACTCGATGGCTAACTTTAAGGCTAGCTGGAGGGTTTAATGGCTGACTTGCTGACTGTTTAGCCAGGCTGTAATCTGACCACTGCGTAGCTGGTTTGTTGCCGGGATTGTTGGAAGTTTGGCAGGCTGCCCTTTGAAGCTGCCGCTGGGAAAAGGGCCACTGAGCATTTGGATTGGCAGGTCATAATGTCAGGGCGTAAGCCAGAGTAACTGTTATTGATTTATAGTGGAAAAGCTTTAGACTGCTAATCAAAAAGCAAAACAATATTTACATCTAAAAGTGGATATATTCATGTATTTCTGTCTGAAGCCGTGAAGCCGCTGCAAGGCCACAGCTGTCTCTTATGATCTCTTTGCTGGAATTCAACAAAACAGTTTGTACGGGGACAATTGACATCAAAGAATTTTCCTGGTATCAGGTCTCTTTCTGTGTCAAATCCTCTGCTGCTGTTATTGCTCTCGTTGGAACAATGCACTAATTAAGTACGTTCTGTTGCCAGAATATTAGGTAGTATTAGTGTACTACTCTCATTATTTAGTCTGCTCTGCGTGACACACTGTGCACTAACACAGTCTGTACAAGGACAACACTGGGCACTGGGGGTTCACCTCTATAAAAAAAACAAACCACATTAGCAGAAATAACAGAAAACATGCCAGACTCCTTGGAAATGATATGAACATACTGTAACTGATGCTCTAACTGAATCCTTAACTAATAGGAGGAGCGAACACAGTGACAGCAACATGTCATCCTCATCCTGTCTACATTCGAACTATGGTATAAATTAAATTAACAGATTAAGTCACATGCTCTGGATATGTCATTAAAGAGCTATCAACATCTGTCCCAGCTCTGACTCATATTCAAATCCTAAAGCCCCACACAAAAAGGCACAGTGTTCACTTATTTTGACCCGTTAAATACCAACCTTTGACGTCTGATGTCATCGAGCTGCACTTTGACTAACTCTGTGATAATATCAGTTCACACTCACAACTAGACGGGATTGTGCTCCTGTCATGTTGTGAACGACATAGTGGTGAATATCTGAATCTTGATCTCTGAGCGGTACAACAACACACGGGTGCCTGAAAGGAGACGGCTAAATGCAGCATTGTGAAGCCAGCGACAGGCCTCATTAGCTGCACCACATCCTGGTTATCTGATCTCCATGCAGAGGCTGACTTGTACCAACACTTGTGAGTTGTGACTCACCTCAGAATCAAAGACGTGAATGTCGAACCATCTCCTGAAGTCACATTTCCTGACACAGGATCTTACCGAGGATTGACTAATGTGAAACTAAAGACCCTGGTTTGAAATAAGAGCTGTTCTGGTCAGTGTTTGTCAGCGTTAATCCACTTATGTGTGATCTGTGTTCAACCAGAGAGGGGAATGTAATAAAATAATATTACATTTACTCTAAGGTCAGACAGACCTGTGTGATTTCATTACAAATGTTATATTTAACTGTACCTTTTCCTTGTGTTCGGTAATTTCATGTGCCTTACATGCGTCTTCTCTCCTTCATACTGTATGTACATTCAGATTCAGATTCAGATTTATTTGTCACGTGCACAATCATACACAGTACAATATGCAGTGAAATGCTTGTACGA
>JAUMTR010000027.1:15380363-15452279 GCA_032270685.1 Microctenopoma stevenorrisi | reverse complement strand
CTGACACCAGTTCTCAAGATTCCTGATCTCCTTCAGGTAGGCCGACTCGTTGTTGTCAGAGATCAGGCCCACTATGATGGTGTCATCAGCAAACTTAATGATGTTGGTGGAACTGGTGCTGGCCACGCAGTCATGCGTGTACAAGCAGTACCGCAGGGGGCTCAGAACACAACCTTGGGGGGCTCCGGTGCTGAGAGTGAGGCACGCTGAGACCTGTCAACCCATCCTCACTACCTGTGGTCTCCCGGTTAGAAAATCAGAGATCCACTGGCACATGGATGGGCTGAGTCCCAGGTTGTCCAGCTTGGTGGTGAGTGTGGAGGGGATGATGGTGTTAAATGCTGAGCTGTAGTCGATGAACAGCATTTTAACACAATTCCCCCTCTTAGTGTCCAGGTGAGTGAGTGAAGTGTGAAGGAGGTGAGATATGGCATCATCTGTAGACCAGTTGGTGCGATAAGCAAACTGTAATGGGTCCAGTGTGTCTGATAGTCATGAGGTGATGAAGTCCTTGACCAGTCGCTCGAAGCGCTTCATCACCAGTGAAGTGAGGGCTACCGGGCGGTAGTCATTGAGGGAAGCAGGATGAGGTTTCTTCGGAACAGGAACAATGATGGACTCTTTGAAGCATGTGGGGATCACGACTGGGATAGAGAAAGGTTGAATATCTCTGTGAACACCGGTGCTAGCTGATCAGCGCAGGCTTTGAGGATGCGACCTGAGATGCCGTCTGGTCCAGGTGCTTTCCTGATGTTCACCCTGCTGAAGGCTCTCCTCACATCATGCTCGGTAACTGTTAACTCGTTTCCGGTGTAGCTGGTGTAGCTGGCTGTAGCCATGTTAAACACAATAAATCTTGTTATGCCAAAAATGGCACTAATAAAATCTAGATCTGCTATTTATTAGTGGACAGGCAACATTGTAGGTGCCTCCTAAAAATATCATCAACAAAAGATGAAAGATGTTAAAACCCTCGACACACCTAAGGTATCGGTTTATCACTGCAAGAGATAAGAAGATCTAAATGCAAGTGCAAGACATTTAAATGGAACTAAAACAAAAAGCAACCCCTCAATTTTTGTGCAATTAACTCCAGAATACTTCATTTGAAGAGTTTATTGATTTCCTATATGAGATTAAATTACCCTGAACCTATCCTACAGTTATGACCTCCTAATGTCCCAGCGGACAATAAAGTATTCTAGCGTAGAAGGTGATGTCTCCTGTACCAGACTGCTAAACATAAATCTGCTTATAGTCTCCATCAAATTTTTTGCTTCATTTAATCAACAGGATCCATACAGACTACAGAGTACATACTCTTCTTCCATCTGCTCTTAACCTTGTCTTTTTAAATATAATTTAACTGAAAGAACTAATTTTCACTTCAGTTTAAAGTGCATTCATCCACCTAGGTGTCCTTTGTATCAGAAACAGAAATTTATTCAGAAAAAAAAAACTGGTTATCAGATCTCAAGGGGTTAGCTGTGGAAAACACGAGGTCATAGAAGTTAAATATTTTCCTTCAAACTAATCATCTATTGCAAAGAGCTTTCAAATCCTATGTAAAACCAGACTTGGTTTCCCCCAAACAGTGTTGAACAAAATTCAACAACTAAAGATGTTCCTAATATAAAGATAATTACCTCAGGCAGAAAACAAGTGAAAAAGTCAAGGACATACCCCAGCCTTCATGACAAGAATTTTATTTTCTTTTTTTAAATTACATTTTGCATTAAATTAAAGAGTTTTTCTTTACAACGTACATTAAGCTGTGAATCAGATGTTAAGGATGTGGAGAGAGTAGGGCAAAAAACTTTGTGACATCACAATATCTTACAAGCTTACAAAGTTCAAAAGGTTGAGAAGAGAGAGGCTGATTTGCATCTAATAGCAGTGTATTATAAACAAGGGTGAAAGACAAAAAGGCACACACCAAAGAACCTCACAGTCCACAGCAGCCTTCACAGTCGAGCCCAATGCAAGTGTTTAAAATTTAAACCTCACTCTGACATCAAAAGGTTGGATGTTGCAGAATCTGAAATGCACCCACAGCTAAATGTACTTATCTACACAGGATGTGGACATTTAACCTTCTAACTTTGACAGATTTCCTTGTTCACATTCCGTGCGGACATGACAATTCTCAAAGGCAAGAGCCGACACAACTGAACATTTCTAGACAAGAACTATTTAGTTGTAGATCAGCATTATTCCACACCTGGAAAAGTTGCTGGTTCATGCATTCGTCTGTACACTGGAAGGTGGAAACAGGGCGTCGTGGCGCCCAGTGACCAGTCTACAATGCGCTGGTTTTCTGGATGTCTGGAGTAAACATCATACTGTTTTAATTGTGGGTCACTTTAAAGATCATGGCTTTGAGTAATCATTGCTGTAACCGAACCCAGCGTCTGAAGCGGAAGCTTCTCCAAGGCTCCCACTTTGACCTAATATGTTCTGAACCCTGCAAGTGTCTATGTACAGTACAAAAACGTTAGTCGGGTCACTGATCTTGCATGTTCTTCTCACCATAGCTGTGGATTGAGACATAATTGGCTTTTCTCCATTGAGAAACAGAAAATTGCTTGATATCAGAAAAAAGTTGAACCTATCTACACATACAACAACACTAAAGGAGTGCTCCGTTGATTTAAGTGTCGGGGTGGTGACCAATAAAAATCCTCAAGTGAAGGAAGTGAAAGTAAAAAAAGGTCTGATTAGTCAAACTCTCAGCCTTTCTTAAGGCCTTAATAACGAGAGTTAGTGAACCGAAATAAAACATACCTTTTCTCTTACAAAAGGGGGGTTAAATTGGGTACATTTTTACTAATATCACTGTTTAGAAATGTCCACTTTCGTCACAGGAACCAGCCTGTTTATGCAACCACCTGACAAACAAGAAGTCTAGAACTCGGTCAGTACACTCGGTGCTTATGTGAATCTCATACTGTACTTTTGCTGCGGTGTTGTTTTTGGATTATTCTTTTTATTGCAGTGCACCGGAAAGATACACATACATTGGCCTTCTCAGGTAACAAACATTAATTGTTCAGTGATTCAGTCAAATAACCGTCACTCCAAGCAAACAGACAGCAAAAAGCAGGACTTTTTAATTGTATAAAATAGAAAATCATAAACACTCACGTCTTCATCGACACTGCCAGCACAACATAAAGGGTCGCTTTAAGAGCATTAATGGCACAATCAGAAATGAACCACGAAGATCTGTGTGTGTGTGTGTGTGTGTGTGTATGTTTATGTGTGCGTTTGTGTGTTAGAGAGAGAGACGGTGAAGAGTTTCCCTCTAACCTTTAAGTGTGTGATGTCCAGGGACCAGGATTACAACAATAACACCTACATTCTTTAATTGCATTTTTATCAAACCAGGGAGATATCATGATGTAAGAAAAAAAATACTACAAGGAGACAAAGTTAACAGCTATTAAAGGAAACATTGTCACTACTTTAGGGTGTAAGGCACAAATTTACATGTGGAAAAACAAGCAGGCAATACAGATGTTTTCAGATTTCTTTGTCACCTGCTTATCTCTGTGTAGAAGACGACACGTACCGAGCTGAAGGGGCAAACCCTCCACTGGCTCGTCACTAACAGCATATTGTTGAACATGTGTATGCTGATTCCTGGTTGCTGCAAACTGCATCTGTTCTATTTGCAACATGCAACAGTGAGCTTTGATGGCACCGGTAAGCCAGCAACCTATCAGGACAAATGTTACTGACTCACACAAAACCACAGTGCTGATTGAGTAGGGGGGGGGGGGGGTCCTCACTGGAGGAGTGAAGGGATGAAAATCAGGAAGTTATTTTTACGATTGGTCTAAAACAACAGAAATTCTGGTCCACAAAGGTAAAAGTCCCTGTCTGGCACAGTTTAAATAAATATCTCCTCCTCTTCACAGAGGTCACATATATCTCAAGCTGCAGGTCCCACTGAGCACACAGTAAGACCTAGTGGACATTTAGTTGTCATGAAAGTTCTACTGGCTCCAGTTTAATGACTTTAAATAAGTTTTTTTTTTCTCACACATTAATTAATATTAAAAGATTTCTTCTGTCTCCTCTCTCTCCGAGCCTACAAAGTCAGTCTTTTTTTTTTCAAAAGCACTTAATAAAAATAAATACAACAAGCTATTAGTATTAACAGTCATGTGTTATTCAGTAACCAGTACAGTAGAAGAATCCTCTGGGTGCCGGGTTTCCAGTAAAACCGAGGCAGGACTTGAATGCTGTAACACTGAGAGAGGCTTTTCGCAGTTCCGACAGAACTCAGGCAGCTGTATGTCCTTTCCGTCTGAGCTCAGTCTCTCTGAGCGCCTTTCCACTCAGATTCCACAGTCCTCAAGGTACTGTACAACAAATATTCTCCAAACTCGCCGTGTTGTCTTCGTCTGTGCTTTTACCAGTAAGATAAAGTATCACGTCGAGTTCTAGTGGTCAAATACACCACAGAGAAAGAAAGACACCGTCTTAGATGCTACAGGGTGCCGATGGATGAAACACTGAAGACAAGCCTTCTGCTGTTGTCTTCTGTTTCAGTAGCACATGTTCCAAAGTGTGTTTGTTGAACTGGGAGTCAGCCAGAGTGTGAGCTCAAAGACAGCAACAAATGACAACACCCATTTGTATAATATTTACATATTTATATAAAAAGAAAGTGTTTTCTTAAAAAAAGACTGTGTTGCATTTTCACTGTACTGTACACCAAAAAGAATCAGACAAAAACACTAAAAGGAGATGCAGGTTGTACAGTATTCCCAGTTTGTTTTTCTCTCTTTCAGAAAAATACGTTCACTACTGTCCATTCACGTTGGACTGACCTGCAAGCTGACTATGTGCACGAGTCACTGGACTTGGCTTTTGTTGACAGTGATACTACGGAGGGTTTGGGAGGAACATCAGGCTTGAGATATTTGACGCCCGTTCGAGGGAGTGAACCGTAGGAGCTCATTCCAGACTGCCGTGACAGAGATATACCCTGTGCTGTCATTTGTATGGAGTCCACCCTTTGGGGTGCAGGTGGTGGAGTCTCCACGCGGTTGAAGCTGTGATGTCTTGACAAATGAGAGGAGTTGGACGAGTTGGTGTTGTGCTTCCTGAGGACAGAAGATCCAGAAGCAGCAGATGCCGATCCTTTCCGGAGCCCGTACACTGATGAGTGGACCTCCAAGCGTTTGCCCATCTGCGGGACAGCGGGAGGGATGGTAAGAGAAGCTTCTCGCTGGGGAACACGGGGTGGCAGCACCCCATCTGGATCTACCATGCTGAGGTTGAGACATGGGCTCTTCACTGTCTTGTACTCCAGGGTGGCCCCCTGGTCATCCATGACCATGTTCATCTCGCTATGATGGGGCTGCTCCACATACTCATGCTGGTAGGTCTGCTGGTGCTGCTGCAGATGAGGCTGAAGTTGGTGCTGATGCTGTGGCAGAGGCAAGACTACAACACTGGGTATGTGCCCAGGTGATGCCCTCAGGGGCAGGTCTGTAGAGATAACAGGGGAGCCCATTGGTGGTATATCCTTGGTGCAAGCGTTGATGAGGTTCTGGTTCCTCTCCCACTCACGGCTTCCCCGGCTAGGCTTACGGCGTGGCTGCATGGGAGTGGACTCAGGCGTTGGCAGGGCGGTGAGATCCAGGTGGTGCTGGTCTGCCTTTATCAGCATCTTTCCATTTGTTGTCAATCTCCCATTGTGCATCAAAGGGGTAAGGATGGCCTCAGGGCGGCCATCTTTGGCCTGTGTCTCAAACAGGCCCGTCAGCTTGGTCACACTGTTCATGGATCCCCGACGGGAGTGGAGGTGGTGGCTGTCCTTTTCCTTGCGGCCTGTCAGGTCCATGTCTCGTCGCCGGTGGTCACAGACACAGTATACAATTATGCCAGAGAAGATAGCACCCATGGCGAATGCTAGGATGACAGCGATGGCCAACAGTGTTACAGGAACCAGCTGGTCACGACCCTTCTGGTAGCTCTCACGAATCACACCTGCAGAGAGACGTGGAGATGACATTCAGACTAGCAGAGGAAAAGAAGGAGAGACGATACTGCTGCTGGTGTAGGAACTTGTTTCTAAGAAAAATAGAGCTGTTGGGGGAAGCTGCATATTGTTAGACTAACCAAAACATAGAACATGATACTGAAATATAACAATTAAGATATTTTCTGGGTAAAAGATTAAAGGTTTAAATCATTTTATGAAAAACATGCAAATGAAGATGGATTTAACCAATCATAAGGAACACCTATTCAAACCAGGCACAAATTGTAGCATGAAGTAGCAACATTCAATATTTCCCAAAAATCCAATCTTAGACTGGAAATGTATTTTGGAGGGGTGATTACGATTCACATTCCCAGATAAAACCCTCTGCTGAAATGAAAAAAGATATGAGCACCGATAAAAGGGCCTGAAATACCCAAACTCTTTCTTCTCATAGATGCAAATGGGAGACTTTTCATAAAGCATAGATCCAATCTCATGAATCGCAGAGAATACATTAAAAAGCCTCTGATTAGGTGCTAAATCCAATGAGCTGTGTCATCAGCGCCTTATGAAAGCGCCACTTTCAAACACTGGCAAAGACGCACTGTGATACGGCCAAATAAAAGCTAATTCAATAACACCAGCTACGACGTATTCTAGCAATAGGAGGGAGGGGGTAGCAGGTTGTGCGTAATAAAATGGGGTCAACAGTATAATCTGCATGCACATACACACGAGCGTGGACACATGCAGCTCCCACACACACACACACACACACACGCACACGCGCACATGCACGCAGATAATAACCTCCAGCCTGTTGATGAATGTAGACATCTAATGCAGCACTCTGTTCCTTGGGTTAAACACACCAGTCCACAGCAGAGAGATTTATAATACATTCACACATGACCTGTGGCCCACACCGATCAGTTACCACAGACAGAGGATTAGACAGGTGGGTTCTTTTACGTCAGAGGCTCCCACAGTGCACCGCCGGTCGTGATCACGTGAATCACCTACACGTGTATATGTCTCTCACTGTGCGATCCTACTGACTGTATTGTTCACTGGGCAGTGCGTATGTGGGAACGTTTTTTGAAATCCCGTCTGCCACCATCCTGTGGAAGACATAAAAAACTGCCAAAATGGAAAAAAAAAAAAAAATCTCTCTCCATTTGCATTTTTGTTGTTTTGTAGATTAAAAAAAAAATCCAATGTAGCATGAAAAGTGAAAAATGTACAAACGAGAGCTGCAAACATCAGAGTTTAACACAACTTGATGTTTGTAGCTCCCGCATTTGTCAGCAAGATTGATGCACTTCTGTCTTGTTACCGTTTCCCCAAGTCACTCTTGCAGATCATCATTAAAGTGTTTCAATTTGCTCTGTAACTTTCCCAAAGAATATGCCACAAAATGAAGCGTTAGCCGCAATAATTCAGTAAAATCCTAAAAGGACCGGGTAATCGTGTTTGGGCTTTTTAGCTCGGCAGTGTCACAGAGGATGTACTCGGAGAATATCTTCTTTCTGTGTCTCCTCAACAAGACGTAAGACAGACACAGAGAGACAACATGGTAATCTGTTCTCATGGAACCGAAATCCAGACGCTCTTTAACTAACATCCATAATCCTCACTCGCTGCAGTCATACTTCATTAGTCCAAAAACATGACTTAAAACTCTTTTTCCCAGCTGAAATGAAGCACCAGGCAATGTGTCATTCTCTACGTTGATGCTAAAGCTCAACCTGGATAAAGAAGAGCAGATACTTTTGCTCTGATTATTACTCATTTTTTGTCAAAACAAAACGTCACTTTTCTTTTTTTAACAGAGTGCAGCTCAGCCATACTTCATTTAGAGTCAAACACAAGGGTTTGAATGCTTCTTTTCTGGCCAAAATGGGTTCTTATCAAGGATGTGTCTGGCTGTGTAGATGGTGAGAGGAGTGATGAGTGTAATCTGCAGAGAAACACTGGGGTTTGACAAGTGTTATGTGGGCTGTGTGACCAGATGACCTGCCTGTCTGATGAAACATCTGCTTCACATCTCATACAGTAAGATCTGAGGCTGAGAGAGATACTCTTCCTCACTGCTATCTTTCATTTTGTGGACTTTCTTCTGTCCTCGCCTATATCGTTTTTTTCCAGAGTTCTGCCACTTCTTTCTTTTACAGAAACAATGAATCACTTTTCTGACTTTCTTCTTGTCTCAGAGTGTTTTCTTTCACACTGTTCAGCTCCCATATGGTTAAGTGGAAGCTGGGAAGGCTGCAATTATAACCTCGTGGACATTGTGAGTTATCATCCTTTGGCAGAAATGACCATGCTGACGGGCACTGTTTGAGAGCTGCTGGTTTAAACATTTCTGCAAACAATGAAGGAAACAAAGAGAAATCCAGCTTCACTTGAGGTGAGGAGCCCCCGAAAATGAAAATGCATAAATACACACTCACACTCATACATTCATCCGTCTCTGTCTATGGTGCTTACATGCTGAATGAGCAAGTCCAAACTGTTATGAATTTTCATGACAGTGAATATATTATCGTCAAAGGTTAACTTTCTTCAACTGGGATTTGGATTTCACATTGAATAACAAAACCGGAGAGCACCACAGCCAAACGGGTTGTCCATTCTGGAGAAGGAGGTGAACTGCGGAGCAGCATCTTTGTCTTCTTCTATTCTGTGGGTGAAAGCTGAGGTTAAAGCCCTAGTTAACCTGCACTGCATGGTTCTTCCAGTGTGCAACTTGTGTGTGCAAAAAATCCTTCATTTTGTTTCACACTTTTCACCCCTTCCATCCATCACTTTTACCATCACACACACACACACACACACACACACACACTTCCGGAGGGTCCTTAGCCCAAGGCCTTGGGTGAAACACAAAAGAAAGAAAAAGAGGAAACTTTAAGGACGTCCATCTTTCATGTGCAGAATTGTTTCTCATCCTCACATCAAAGGGAATGAGAGTAGAGGACACTAGAGCTGCCGGCTGTATCACAGGACTTCACGGTTTTGAATGTAGGTGACTATGGTACTCATATTTCAGAGGCGGGTTTGTGATCGTGGCAAAACTTTTTCAAACTTTCACATCATGACCTTGAAAAGTATCAAAGTGTTGCTAAATCCCTGCGATTTTCTGCTTTAGTCCTGTCTTGTTGGGGTACTAACTGTACAGTGACTTATAATCTTCTGGTTTCAACTCCTGCCTCGCCCCCAGAATGCATTGCAAGACATCCTGCAGTTCAACACTTCTCTCAGTGGGTGAATTGATTTGAATTTCACACTGCCTCAGGCCTCAACATGCAGATATTAAACACATATCTCAGATACTCAGATATTTCTCGCTGTCAAAACAGCCTGGGTCGGCAACACTTACTTGTAAATCAGGAACATTGTAATCTGCTGTGACTGTAACTTGTGAATGCTCTCTCTCTCTCTCTCTCTTTCTGTCTGTCTGACACATAGACACCCTTACACTCTTTTAATCTCTTCAGAAGCACCAGCTGACTTAAGCCTACAGAGCTCGGCTTTGTGTTGGTGTTGGGGAAACTTCAAAGGCAGTTAAACATCACAGAGGGGTTACGGAGAGGGCCCTAACCTCTGACTACAGATCGTTGCACAAAGACATTGTCTGCAAAAAGATAACTATCTCAATCAGACTTAACTGCGTTCGCTGAGTTGCCACTTGTTGACGGACAGAACAACGGACCGTGACAACTACAGAAGAATGTTTAGTTGCTAACATTTACTCACTGCACTGAGAGCTTAAGAAATGTGTTGTCATCTTTTACAAAGGACATTTCTGTTTAAACGATGACAGCAATTCATTAAGTTTTATTTAATCCCCAGTTAGGATATTATCCCATTAAGTCTTGTGTGTCTTTGCGTTCGAGAGGCACTTGCATTAATGGTGTTATTCAATATTAAAGCATTCATCAGACGATCCTGAGTCGGTGCACTGCATACTGATGAGCTAGTTAAGATATAATTAAACCACTAATTGCATCATTCTGCATCTCAGGTATTAATACAGATGTAGTAACTTATCCACCTCACTGCATACTAACTGTAGTTTTTAATACTCACAGGAAATCATCCCAAATTAAATGTCCCCAGGAACATTTTTCATCTGCTGTTTGATGTCTGCAACTGACACTACTACTGTTCTTATTAATGGGTGGTGGACTTGTTCAACAAACCTGCTCAGCGAGAATTTTAGAGCAGAGAGAATTATGCCAGTTATCGCACGTTGAAATATTGAAGGCAGGGGCTCTCCGACAGCAAAGGTTGAGAGACACTCATCTATATATATTTTATTTTATAAAGATGATATTACTTGCATTGAGAAAACAAATGTGTGACTTTTTCAATAATGTTTGATTCCTGTTCAGCAAAATGTACTCTCGGTGAGTCACAGTTACACAGATGGTGACCCACTCAAGTTTATTTTAACATGCTATAAATGCAGAAAATGTGTGGCTCCTGGCCTCTATGGATGACTAAAGTGCTGCCTGTGAACTGATATGCTGTAATTCCTCCAGTTTTAAATGGAGGGTATGATGTGTTTTGATTTGACACACAGGAACTAAGTAGGGTCACCAGAGAGACTCTTGTTGGTTTCTACTTGATGAGTGGCTCATTCATGGGCATCGTGAATGTGCTGTGTTTACATTCAGTTCAAAGCAGAATAATGACAGCTGAATATGGGTAAGACAAGCTTCAAAAGCACAAAAGGATGAGATTCGGTCTCACATGGCCAGAAAGAAAGAAACAACAAAGCTTTTGTGCGAACCAGCAGCGGCGAGTGGTCTTACTGAAAAGCGTAACCAAAGCATAACGAAAACATTAAATTAGAAAAGTAAGCATCAAATGTGTAGAAAACAAAGGCAATCTAAGGGAACAATGCACTAATCAGTGGAGGAAATTATGGCTTATGGCTTGACGTCAGGAAGGGAAGTGCGTAACACTCAGGGAAAACATTCAGTCCACTGTTTCTATTATGATTCACAATGAGCTGCAAATAATTCATCTGCCTCACAGAAGCCTATCATAATCTTTGGCCAGTAAAAAACACTCACCCAAAATCCTGTAGTTAATATAACTGAGTGGTGTGAATGAAAGGATTATGAGATTTTGATTAAAGACATGCATTTTTGCAACAGTTCAAGCTTTCAGGCTTAAAGGGCAATTTCACAAGGTTTTACACAAATTCTTATTTTATGGGACTGACTCAAATCACTGCAAAGGCGTATGAAACAGCTAGCATCACATTTCCCAGTGGGGTCCACTTCACACGCTCCTGAAAAACAGAAGCGAGTCAACTGCATCCTCTAAGACAATAGAGGTTTTATATTATTCCTTATTTTCTCTGTTTATGTTGGATTCGTTTGACAGCTTTCTTCTCGCAAGGACAGGCAGCATTCAAGATTGACACGGTATCCAAAGTAATGATGGAGAACACTTTCTTCAGCTGCCTTCCAGAAAGTGACATGAAGTGAAATAATGAAATACTCAGGGTTTTTGGGATGAAAAGAGGAACTGTTCTGCATCCCTGTGTGAGCGGGGGTCATACTCTCCCTCTATCCTACCTCCATCATATCTGCCTCACCTTGCCACACAGGTGTCAGAGAGTTGCCTGCTGCTGAAAATAACCCACGTAGAGCAGCTGACAGACAGCTGGTATTACCACAAAATCCTTTCACTGAGGGAAATCATATCTCTCAATAAATTACAGTGGCTCTTGTGTGATGGCAAAGAAATATCATGGAAATGCCACAGTGCTGTTTTAGAAATACGCTATTTCAAACAAATATTGTGGTTCCTCAATGAATATGAATATTGATTTTGTGGGAGAACAAAAACAGCTTGTGTGTTTTTATGTAATACTAATACTACTAATAATACTAACACTGAAACATCACACTTTACAATTTGTCTGGCAGAGAAGGAGGTAGATATACACCGAGCTCATGCAGTCTAATTCAATAGTCCTGAAGTAAGCCCTACCTTCGTAATGATTAGTTAAACATATCCTTTCTCATGCTTCGAATCACTGTTGACTTTTCCATTATTACTCTAACTGTAACCAACTGTTTCGAGTGTCTTAACATAACCCTTCTGCTTCTATGTGCAGATACTGTTGGAAAACGTTTGTCACTGTGTATAACAAATGTCACTAAATGAGTATTATATATATATATATATATATATATATAGAGAGAGAGAGAGAGAGAGAGAGAGAGGCCATGAGTCAGAGTTATTAATTTTTGATATCCAGCCCAGCGCAGTTTTAACCATAATTAGTTGACTTATCTGGTCCAAACATAAACGTCAGAATGTAGACGGATGTAGGGGTTTGAGGTTGGGCCTAATAAGAAAACAAACGACTGAGAGGGATAGAGAAAAATGTTGCTCATGCTTTTGCGCTGCAGTATCTCACAATCTTATAGCCTCTTTTATTCCCCGTTCATCCATCTCTTTTGTTCAGTTCTATCTTTCAGACAGTACCTTCAATCTCTTTACTCCCTCGCTTATAACCTTCACAGCTATATTGTTGTCCTGTTCTGTTGAATAAATCTTTATCACGTGTGTTCTTTCTTACTCTCTTGCTCCCCTCCCCTGCTTCATTTCCCATGTTTCTCCCCCTCTTGTCTCTCTCCATCCCTCTTTTCCTCCACCTCTCCCATGGATAGCTGCTGTAATGAACCCATAAATTGGAGCAACACAGTGGTGGCTACAGGTCGAGGTTGGGGGAGGGTGAATGTAAGAGCGGAGGGAGGAGAGAGTTGAGCCTGACAGAGGGTGGGAGACGGACGTAGAAAGGGGAGAGAGAACGAATAGGGAGCAGGGCAAGGATTCATTCCTGCAGACAAGGGATGAGATGTGATTCCAGTTGGTGAAGAGACACCCTACAGAGGTAGGAATGGAGGAGGAGGAGGTGCAGAGACAGAGGGGGAAAAGAGACACGGAGAGACAGAGGGGAGGGTCAATGGGGGAGGTGGCTCCATAAATTGGTTCGGGAATTAATTTGCACCAGGTAAGGTACAGCCTTGGAACATGCCACCTCAGTCAGAGGAGAGGTCCTGTGGAAGGGAGACTGATCACAATGGCAGCAGATGGTGAAACGTGGCAGGGCTGGTGGTTTTCAGGGGAAAGGTGAGCCATTTGAGGCGAGGGGAGAGATGTGCGGCAGGGTGACAGGAGTGGAAGAAAATATAACAGGGACAGATGAATCCCAGCCAGACAGACAAACACCGAGCTCAAATGTACTGTGAAACACAAACGGCCACCTGGCAAGTGCAATGGCCCCTCTGGAACGCCAGATAATGATGCTGTTGGGTGCTAAATATCATCAGTGTGTGAATACTCATCAGTTTGCAGTATTTCTAATTACTCTGGTGGTGTTGGACTAATACATATTGGCAGCACTGTAATATTCATTAGTAGATAAGATTCCACAGTGTCTCAATTGCAAATGAAAAAGTTGGAGGCGTAATAGTTTTAATTTCTTTTAAATCGCAAAACAAGCCTGCAAATGACTTTGGATACGAACTAATATGTTTTCACTCAACCATAATTTTTTTCACTTAGTCTGAGAAATGAATGGTATAGTTATATGTTTATATGCCTATTTCTTCTGTAAAATGGGGCGCTTGATTTCTCTCTCTGTGGCATAAAAATGCTGATAAAATGACTCTTATAACATAATCGTGTCTCATATATAGATACTGTTTTCACTTTCACATAAGCAGTTTGCAAAGTTTTCACAGTACAGTTGACACCTGAAGCCAATAATACTGACGGTGACAGGAAGGAAGAGGAGGCACGGAGGAGGATGGGTGGAGCGGGAAATGAACACTGTTGACTGTGGTGCTCAATTTGCCATGCTGAAAATCATTAAGCTGCATGGAGGCAAAACTGTGCTTAATACCATCAAAGCAATCAAGGCAGGAAAATGTATAAATAGCAAAAAAGACATAATCTCAGACCAAGCCATGCAAAATATCAAGAACTGCTCACAAGAACCAACACAAGAAACCTCGTCAGAGCTGACTTTCAGAGAAAAGAAAAAGAAAGAAAAGGCTGTAGAGCTGAAATTGAAAATGAAATAAACACTTAAACAAGCTGCAAAGGTGTCTTATAAAATAATAATAATAATAACAATGACAATACAGAAAAAAACAGCAGAAAGCATTGTTTGAAATGTGAAACCTTGTTGCAGTTACCTGAGCATGAAACTCCCACATAACCAACCCAAAAGTATGAAAGGGAAACTTTTTTGATTGCCAGACAGCTTTTGTTGTTGTTTGTCTGTGATTCTCGAGGTACAGCATTCGCCACCAGTCGTTGTGAGGCCCGAGTAATGTTAGACCTGCTCAGGTAAAGGCAACAAGAGGAGTGACAGCGCGTCGCGATGCTGGCTGTAGGCATGCTGTCTGAAGTCTCTGCCACCATTGTGCTTGGATCTACCTACTGGTGCATTGCTGCTTCCAGCTGACATGCTGCAGTCGCAACGGTGCCTCAGTTTATTCGACAGACACTTGATACTGAAATGTGCATTGTGGAAACTAAACCAACTCATAATAGTTAAATATAGTGTAAAAAAGTGTTTTAAATGGCACCAGTCACTGCTAGTCGTGTATTAACAAAAAAAATGTAAACTTCTAGGTATTTCCAAAAATTTTCAACCACATGGAAGAAAGAATATGTCATCGTTCGCACAATACAAAAGATTTAATATATATATTTTATATCTAGATTATGTGAAATGGCACACACACTTGGACCTTTTTTGAGATTCAGGATCAGTGTTGTCAATTATCTGACTTTTATTTTCTTATAGACATGTCACTGACAAAAATCTTGTCTTGGCCGCTTAACTGTAATTTCATATAGTCTCTATGGAAACTATTGACCAGTCTGCAGCCGTGATGAATCACCATTATTAATAATCAATATCTCCTCAAGGCCGTGGTGATGCTGCCTCTAATAACATAGACTATGTCATGTAGGCATGTTGCATGTTGCTTTAATGGGATCTGTAACTGGTCTGGATACGTTATTAACATGGATCAGCAGGACTGCCCTGACCTCCCCCCCCCTCTCTGATGAGTGTCGTTCCTCTCGTCTCCTTCTCTTCTCTATTTTTTCCTCTGTCTCGTTTATCCTTGAGGCGTTACAGCATTAGGCAGGTTGTTAACACAGGAGAAAAGGGCGTTCAATGTCATGTCACTGCCCTGCAAAGCATGACAGAGAAGGCACCCGGGCCATCTCTTTCAAGGAAATAAATACATCGCCATCTTCCTTTTCAGAGTGTAATGGTGTGGATATTACGTCTCCTGTGGGACATCGCAGTGCACGGATATGAAATCCGTCCTGTGAGTGTGTGCGTGTGTGTGTTTCGTGTTTCTTAACGAGCACAGAATGTGCTTGTACATGTGTCGTCTTCCTATGCATGTACGGTGTAGGTGTGTTTGTGCACGTTGCTGTGGGGGGTTTATGGGCACAGTGTGAGGCAATTTGTACCCTAGAGAGAAAGTGATTCACTATCTCTACACCTTGTCAGCTGGAAGCAGCCAGGCAGCCATAACTCTCAATTACACAAACCACTCCCCGCCCCCCGCCCCCCCATCCCTTTGCCACAGGTGACTATGGACCAAACTGACTGCTCACTGTTGCGTTCCAAGGCTTACCATTGGCTTCGGGCTGAGTCTGAGAGGGCACGGCCACGTACGGGTCCTCCCCTTTGTCTGAGCTCATGGGGGGGTCCTTCCGCTCCACCATGCGGCCCCGCCCTAGTGGGCCCTCAGCGGCCTCAGGTAGGGCTGTAGTGGGGAGTGAGAGGGTGTGATGATGGTGGTGGTTATGATGGCCTGTCGGACACAACACAGGTTAACCGATGCCCAAGCCGAGCAGGGACAGGAGACCAGAGGCCAGCAGCAGTGTGCACATACACAGATACGTATCTGTTTCTCCCCTGAGACATACACACACACACACACACACACACACACACATAGGCAACTGCTGGGCTGTGTGCGAGGTAGGTGTTTCTTCTCCGGTGACCCTGGGCATCTCATTAGCAAATGTATATGAGTGTGTGTTTCTCAGGATGGAAGCGTCTTTCTTTTTCCTGTCATTCTCTGCCTCTCCCTTTCTTTCTCACGCTCTCCCGCCTAGTCTGACTGACATGTCAAAGCTCCGCTGGGCCTGTCAGAGCAGTGCAGAGTACAATCATATTTCTCCACAATCACCAAAGGGGGGCCTACCTTTGATATGAAGGACAAGAGACAAACTTTGTTTCCTTTACTCCTGTCAAAAAGTCTGCCTGTAACTTTTCTTCAACTGCAAAGCACCTCTAACAGTGTTCATCCTCTTCCCCACCATCTTTCTCAGGGTTTGACTCTAACATTTCATTTGTTTCTTGCAATTCTGTTTATTTAATGCCAACAATATCCTCTTAGAGCATCTCATGATATGTTGCTTTGCTTTGTCTCATGTGATTAAATAACAGACAGTAAAACTAGATATTACACTTGTGATAAAATGTAATTCAATGTAAAAGTTATTTGCTGCCCTAGTTTGTTTCTTCTGACCTCTCCTCTCGTCCGTCCCTTTCTTTTCTTTCTCCACTCATCTAATCAGATCTCTCATGTGGCATTCACTCCAATTTACCATCTTTATTTGTTTTATGGAAGAGAATCTCCAAAAAATTTTCAACGTGCGCCATTACATTTTTTTTGGTGCTTCATTTAGCAGCAACATATCTAGATTGCTATGTCTGGGGGAACTGGTTTTCTTTGTTGTTGAAATGTTAAAAACTATGCTTTTTAGGTGGACGAAGAAACAGTGGGGTGTGGGTGGATGTAATGGTCACAACTCTCACAACCATCTGCCATAAAACAGTAATGAATTTTTCTCTTGTAATTGAATCCCTTAATGGCTAAATGAACTAGTGGCCAGCAGTTCAAAAGGATATCAAAATACATCCAGGAAGTTACTCTCATTATCAGACTATAAAAAGAATAGTCCACTTTCACATCTGTATCACAGATGGATCTCTTCTCTGTCTATTGCTGCACGTCTCCAAATGATCTTTGTTTTCCCGCATTCACCTGTCTCAGCGTCTCGTGTTCTTTCATAAGCAGAATTTGTGCATAAGCTTTGTCTGCCTGTTTATTTCTGAACCATGCTAATCCCATTACCGTCCCACTTGCTTACAGTTAAGCTACCCAACACAATTTTGCACAAGCTATATATTGTGTTTAACATAATGTATTTAAGCCACATATTTAAGGAAATAATCTTCCCTAGATGAAGAGTGACAACACTTTTATCAGCACCCTCTGTGGAGCTCAGTCCCCAATTCCCATTTTAACACGCTCTCTTCACAGAGGAGTTAACAGCATGTGTGTGTGTGTGTGTGTGTGTGTGTGTGTGTGTGGGTTTGCAGATATGCGAGTGCCTTTTCAATATGTGTGTAGGCCTGCGTTTGAAGATGGAGAGGCATTCCAGGGGGGCTAACGTTGATGCTGCATGTAGACTATGCACAACAGGCACCCGCACACAACCCCACCCAGTGCCTCCTCCTCCATCGTGTGGCGTGGCAATCATTAAAATGATTTATTTAACTATTGGCCCAAGGCTGAGAGATTAGTGTGACAGGCCTATTTTATAATTCATTCCCCCACCGCCAGGGGAAGTGCGATTCAGGCAGATGACACACATAGAGAGGGAGAGAGAGCTCGGAGCCTCATCGCTCCTCCACATATCAGGAAAAAAAAAAAAACTTAAACTGCCGACGGATGCACATCCCTCTCTTTCTACAGATTAAAAGAGAGGCGAGGATGTCTAGTCTGGAGTGGAGGAGTGGAGAATGGAAAGGGGGCAATTATTTATCTTTAAATCCATATCCCAACCAACAGATAGACAGTGATGATGGGGCAAGAGCTGAGACTTCTTTTTAGGGGGCTTGTAAACTGGGCTTTTTCTGTGTGTGTGTGTGTGTGTGTGTGTGTGTGTGTGTGTATGGATGTGTATGTGTTTGTATGTGCGCATGGAAACACACAGCCAAGCCCGTGGGAGCATAATCAGCACTATAGGGGTGCACACCAACACAGAGGCTTTTTCTATGACCCTGGGTCTCCAAAAGGAGGGAGAATCACAGCGGGGTACAGCCACAGGGGGGTGAGACAGAGAGTGCTGGTCGTTCTGGAACAACTTCAAAATATCTATTCTTGTCATTCTGTGCAGATCTGACCGTTTTGATCTGGCAGCTGCAACGTGTGTGAATGTGTGTGTGTGTGTGCGTGTGTGTGTGCGTGTGCACGCGAGAGAGAAAGAGATTCACTCAAAGCCTCAGATTAGACAGAAATTAGCTGAATAGGGCTGTAGGTGTAAGTGATCTGAATAGCACTGACTTCTTTTCCTGTAACTTTTACAAGTCTGTCTGAATCCAAATGAGGGAAGTTTAAAAAGCCAGCATTGGAGCGTGATTGTCTTTTTATGTTGCATGATTAAGACAGGGAAGGTCTGTGAAGGTTCTCAGTCATCCAGGTCACGGTTATCTCCAAAGAAGTTTTATCCAAAGCAACTGGACTTGTTTGGTTTCACCCTTCCATTCCAGAGGGCTTTCTCAAGTCTGAGTACATGTACTGTATCTCTATGCATACTCTTTTCCGCTCTTTTGAATAAAGCACCTTTTCGTGTGCACAGGGTCTTTGCCAGCCGCACGTGCTCAGTTGCCGCTGGCAGAAACAAAACTGATCTATGCTGGCTCTAAACAGGCCAGTTTAATCTCTTTCTCCCTCTGTCAACACGTCCTGTTTAATTTGCACGTTGACGCATTTCTTCACCATCAAGGCCTTAAAACAGCAACAACTAGATCCATCCAATTAGCAAAGCAAAGGTCAGGGCTAATCAATGCACTGCACAAGAGATAAGGAGCATAGGGCTAGGGGAGCAGGAAAGGAGAGGAGGTCTAATGGAACTAAAAGGATTAGAATCTACTGAAAGCATTTTGAATTCTACATTTCTAATACTGATTTCTAACTGCTAATTTAAGGGGCTGGCCGAGGGGAAATTCTGTGAGAAATAAAATTGACCGACCGTTACCTCCATCACTGGAAGGGATGTCTATCAAAAACAGGGAGTGAAATGAACTCAGTTAAGAGCTTCGGTCATTAATAATGCTTCTTTACACAGGTGGGAGGAGTTTTCATTTGCTTGAGAGGCAATGGTTGATTAACAAGATGAAGAGGTGCGGCAGAAGTTAAAGGCAACAGGGGGATGAAATGCAGCTCCTGTCTTTTATGTGATTGCCTGTACAGTATATATGGGACACGTACCGTTTAGCGCCACAAAGGTATCTGGAAGAAGAAGAAAACAAATGAGGGAAAACGTGTTATTGCACGCAGTAAAGAGAGCTCATGCTTTAACATGATCAAAAGCCATGACTTTCAAGTAATTCAGAATTGACTGGCTGCTCGATATCCTCCTAACTTTTAATCAGATGTGATCTATATGGCTTCTAGAGATAATGAAATCCTAACACTATGGCTTCCCCAGACTAAACATACTGATGAAACTGAGCAGAAGAATCCCTGCTTTCATTTACTCTGTGTAAATAGCTAAAACTGAGATCAAATGGACTAAGATGAGTGATTTAATGTCAAATTGTTTTGAAGTTTCACTTGCAAGTTGGGGAAAAAAAAGTAGAAAATCAAGGAGTATTTCAAACAGAATTCAAAAGGTTTTTCTGGACACGTGCTGACAATATGTTCATTCACTGTATGGGCTTTCTCTGTATTTATCTATATAGTCAAAGGGACCTTTCAGGACTTCTGAGACTGGCTGGGCTGAGAGTGTTATTTTGTGTTACAAAATTAGCCCTTTGAATGTTCACAAGTAAAAGCCCTTCCTGTGAATGTTTCGGTTGTGTTTTCATAGCAATTTTCAAGAAGGAACCCAGTCTTTGCTCAATGGGACACAACACTCCATTAACCAAGAGATGAGAGAAACAGAGGGACGAGGACAGAGGAGGACGAGAGCCGAAAGGGACAGATGGATGGAAGAGGCTGAAAGAAAGGATTGTGAGGACTGAACAGACGGGGGAAAAAGAGGTGACAGCAGCGAAGAAGGGAATGGAGGGTTACCAGAGTTAACAGAGAAGAGAGGACTTGTATGAGGGGTATGGAAGAGAGGAGGAAAGATAGGAGTGAAGTGGGCCTGCTTACTTTGGCAGTCTCCCAGGCCATCTGTGTTACCATGCTCCACGTCCTGCTCAAAGGCTGATCTGCGGGGAACAGAGACATCATGGTCAGCAGTGGAAAACAGGCCAGGCCATGCAGCCTCGCCACACCTAACAAAGTAACAAAGCCAAAGAAAAGCTACTACAAAACACCCCCAAACACAGTGCACACTATGTTTGCACACAGCGTAGGCTGCAGAAAGCCCTATGCTGGAGAAAAATCAAAGAACACCTAGCAGGTGCCCTGGAGGCCTTAAAATCTGCGGTTCTGAAGAACGCTGGCAGGCCTGTAAATCCGTAACTGGCATCGGACTCACTGCCAATAGTGCTGATACAAATAGATGTATGCATGTTTATGTGACTGTAATAAAATCACTTATCTATATATTTGAATAACCACACGTATGTGCTGTCTTGCCAAGAGTTAGATAACTTTGATACCACTCTTCTATCTGTATGTTAAAAAGGAAGCTACCAGCAGCCGATTAGCTTAGCTTAGCACAGAGACAGAGAAGCGTAACGGTTACATCCACCTACCAGGGCCTCTAAAGCGCACTAATTAACATGTTATTTTTTGTTTTTATAAACTGCACAAAGCATTTTATTTTGCACGGGGTTATGTAGCTACCATTACTATACTTGGCTCCGAGTTGTTGCCAAGCAACCAGAAAAGACACCATGATGGTCAAGATATAGTAAGGCCAACTTCATCCTATGTAATTAAACAAATGAGATGTAAAATATCAATTAAGGAGGTTTAGAGGTGGTTTTGTTACCACTGGACAGAGTCAGGCCTTTGCTTCCCTCTGTTTCCAGATCATTTGCTACTGTCTTTAGCATCGTATCATATGTACTGTTCAGGGGTGGGAGGGTATCAATCTTACAACCAATCTTGGCAATATACTGTACATATGTCCCAAAACTATTCCTTTTAGAAGATCTGGTAAAAATGTGCATAATACTTCACAAATCCTTTCTGCTACTACATCTGACATTATGTAGGTTCAGCAAAGCTATGAGGTTGACGTCCCAATCACATGGGCCAAGACCAGGGCAGTGAGGGGTAACCATGCTTGAGGGCCATCATATGACACAGAGGCCGAGAGAGAGACAGACAGAGAGAGAGAGAGAGAGAGAGAGAGAGAGAGAGAGAGAGTCTTGAAGATGTTATTTTCTGACGCAATCTGCACCGAGACCTGTTTTCTTCCTGAAAAACCACCAAGCAGGCAGTAAGGAGATCTGTGAAACAGAGCGGACCAACTGTCAACCGGGATCACAGTCACGCATGACAGCTTTTCACAGTCCTCCTCAGCTCCCTTTGCTACTCCTCCTCCTCCTCCTCTGCCTGTCCACCCGCCTCTCATCTTCCTCACCCTCCACTGGCCACAATTATAGCATGAAGAAGAGTGATTTTCCAAAACAGCATCACCCACCCCGTATCACCTGACAACAAGGACAAGTGCAGTCGGATTCAGCTATTCATTCTAAATATATTTATTAACAAAGTCAAAGTCCTCACTTCATGTATATGTAAATGAGGGAGATTATAACATTTTTCAAGCACTGATTACTCCTCTTCATTTGGTCCTGTTTGACGCAAGCTTAAGACGGTAACTGTACATTTTACCCTCCTAATAACCAATCCCCCTTCAAAAGCAACCGCAACACCAACAGCAGCCGCAGCCTCTTTTAATTTCTGGGGTAGGGCTACATTTAATTATCTGATTTACACCGCTATATTCACAAAGCAGATGCTGAGTTACACTAATAAACCCGTCTAAGCACAAATACCATCCAAGCATTCCCAGTACCTGCCGTTCCTCACAGACGTCCTCACCTCATGGCCCCTTACCATGAAATGCTATTTGGCTTCTTTGACCAAACCAAGACACTGGCAACCTTGTGGTCACAGTTTCCAGTATAGATAGATAATACCGTTATAGACTGTGTAGAGATAAAGATTACAAGGTTTAAATCCCACTGGTCTCAAGATGAATGTACAATGAGCTATCACACTACAGATGCAGTGTCTGAGCCGCACTTGGCACATGCGAATGTGAAGGAACAACGGTGCGAACCTTCAGCTGAAAGGTTCAGGTCCCGTAGCGACTGCATTATAGTGCAGTGTGCTCAAATGTGACACTACAGACGGTTCAGCTCAGGGTTAAGATCCCACTGCAACCACATAATGCATATTTAAATCAAATTCAAACTTCACACTACATAACCGGAGGCAGCATTTGGTAGCTGAAATGCAGGTCAGCCATAATAACATTAATTATTCATGTCACATGTGAATGGGCGACCAGAGACTTACAAGACTGTATATTGAGTGTAAAGTAAGGCATGTTTCCTCAGAGTTGGATGTTAATTGTGATTTGTGGCTCTGGTTTACAAAGGAATACCTACACTAAATAACCAGGAGCTCATTTAGTATCTGTGCATAGTTTGGAAGTATAAGGAAACACCTTTAATCCTGAGGAGAAAAGTCATTGTTGTGGGCTCTAACAATGGCTTAATTAATTAACAAATGCTTATTAATATGCTGATCTGTCCATAAAACACAGTCATGTACCTAGTTAACATAATAACAACTCTTCAGAATCATATGCAATCATATGCATGAACAGGGGGGTGACTGGGGACCATATTGCAGGCGACCAGAGTACAAGCTGTTTATAGGCAGTAGGTATAAGAGGCATAACTCCACATGGGTAAGCTGGCGTGCTAGCACCAGGGCCAGATGGAAGAAGAAAGGAGGGGTGGCATGCGAGAGAGAAATATGTTAGAAGAAAGATAGGAAAAGAAAGATGGATAAAAATAGATGCACAGACGGGGATGAGCTTACGCAGGTACGAAGGCAGAGATGTTGCTGGTAAGACATAAACAAAGGCCGACAATGAAACAGGCGTTTTAATTTTAGTGAAGAAAAGAGGAGATGGGAAAGGGAAGTCTGTTTCCTGCAGGGACATGTTTGTATTAGAAAAACATTTTTGTTTAACACCAAAATGCTTCTGACTCTCCCCTCCCTAGCTTCATCCTGCCTTCTGTCCAGACTGGCAAATGCGTTGAACAGCTCTCCACAGACCATCAGATCCTACAGGGCTTAATCCCACCCTCTCTCACTTAGAAATATTGTACAGTAACAGAGAGAGGTCATCTGCCTCTGTAAAGCCTTTATGTGGGCCCTAAAGTGGAAACTCAAACGGAGCAGTCCACCGCTTCAGCTTTGTGGAATATTAACAGGATGGGCAGCCTGTGTGTGTTTCTTCGTGTGTACATGTGGGCACATGTGCCTTTCGTGTATCGGCGTGCCAGACCAATCATTTTGCAGCAGTGGGATCAAATTCATTCATCATCAAATAGCCACTGGAGCACTGTGTCTTTTGTTATGACTTCATCTGTAAAATGTTTTTTCCACCGCAAACCTCCACATGCTGTTTGTTCAGAAAGCATAATCTGGTCCTGTGTCATAACTACAGCCACAAATTATAGTTACCACAGCCATCAAGCTTTCCCCAGCGCTACATACCCAACCCCGCTCCTGAGGCAAACAACACTTTCCTTCCATTCAACCTTCCAATGGCCCTTTCAGCTCGGGGAAATTGGTCTTACACACCATAAAGTTCAGAGATCAGAGACACGACAAATGGAGAGACGAATGCCACCAGGCTATGACAAAAAAAGGTGGGACACAGTTTTATAAAGGTTTTATAATGGTTGCTTGGAAACATGTTTCAGGCTTATTAACCCCCCCCCCCCCAATGCTGAGCACAATGTCAAAAATGTAATCAATGACAATAAAGTGGATTCTTCTTCTTCTTCAAATATACCTAGCACAGTGAACATGTTAGCTCTAATGTACCTGTATTAGAAGATAATTATCAATATTGTTGACACAGTGAAACACTGAATTCAAATTTATCTAACTGTTTGCTGAATTCTTCCGAAATGAATTCAGGAACTGTAAGTAATGGAAATGCGAGTGCTGACTCTCTCTGCCATATGATATTTAAATCACTGGTTGGTGATTAGATGTTTCATACCAAACTGCTCCATGGTAATTATACAGTATGTGATGTCTTCTCTTATGTTGTTATATACACAGGCAGTATTTTCATGCACAGTTACAACTGCCAGTTACCTACATTTGTGCAGAAATTAGATGTTTAAATTAGATGTTTGACTTTAGTAGAATTTTTTAAATCTGTTGTGATAATGTTTGCATTTACTTACTTCATATTTCCAACCACCTGTCTGCAGGCTCCTTCTGGCACCCAACCACAATATGGGTCTCTAGAAGCTATACAGGACCTGCAAGTCAAACACACACACACACACACACACACACACACACACACACCACGAGCCCTTTGTTATGTTTTATACTGAAAGCATTTTCAGCTCTTAAAAGGCTGTTTGAGTGATGATTGAATTCACGAGCAGGCAATACACTTACTTCTTGCATCGTCCATGTCTATCACAACGAGACAGTGGCACTTTAACCACACAGGAGGAGAAGGCAACCCACAGAGCGTGACCTCTGCTGTCTATCTGCATGCCGATGATGCGCTTGTCCTCCACACCATCTACGTTGCACCTAAAGGATGTAGATAGGAAAAGAGAATAAACAGTGGGGTTTTAGAAAATTCAGGGGAGGAGAGATGTAGGAGATCACCAAATGAGAGTTCGCTGTTCATTTAAAGAGAAAAAAGAAGGATTAACATGTGGAAGTGAGACAAACTGGGAGGTCAGGGAATGCTGTGATAATGTTAGACTTGAGAACATGGGGTCGAGAACAGAGTGGGAGATAAAGAGAGATAAAGAAAGGGGTGATACAGATACAACGGATAAATGGACAGATGGGCACTGTGAGCAGTCAGCAACAACACTGCACTTAACTGTAAAACCCAGTAACTCAACTCAACCCCCTCCTCCCTCTACTCGTCCATTCTTCCATCCCTGCTAGTCTTTGTCTCCTCGGCCCCATAGGAGTACGCTCTAATCCCTTTGGGCGTGTCAAGCATTTTTCTATCCCATCTCTCCATCCAGTGCTCTCTCCATCCCACCATCCAGCTCCTGGGATTTAATCTCCCCTTCGCAGTGCTCTGGTCCTGCATTATCGCTCTCAATTAGGGCTTAGCGTACATCTACACCGGGTAATGCACGACAATCAGGCCTGCTCTGATCCACCCAGGCAGGGAGGAAGGCAAAGTCACTTACTGTATGCGACCAAAGCCAGATGGCCAGCGACAGACAGAATGCTCGGTCTCAGCCACAGACACAGAGAAGACACATAGAGGGAGACACACAGAAGAAGCAAGTAGGAGACGCAGCAAGGCAGGGTCTGCCCCTCATCTCCTCCATAAGCCTCGTCACATGGCCGCAGCATGTTAGATAACAAACAGTGGTAACCTTGAAAGCCCTCTTGTCAAGTCTTCAGTCTCCTTTCCTTCTTCTTCTCAGTTGTCTAACACAATAACATATTTTCAGCTCTGCTTCTTTCCATCTCTGTTCTGTGGTCTCCACCTCTCCCTCCTCTGTTTGTACTGCAATTCGTTCCCCTTCATCCATTACTCCTCAACTAAATATTTGCTTTGGCAGGGTCATACTGTGGTTGATTTTCCTTATTCGACTCTAATCCAAACACACAACACAATACTAAACTCGCTCGCTCCACTCGTACACCATCAAGAAGATACACACTCTAACATTCATACATGCGCCAACAGCCGTGTAATGTATTAGCAAGAGACTGCAGGCTGGCTCTGAAGACAAACACAGGCCCCAGAGTGTGGGTGCATGTGTGTTTCCTTTAATCAAGCAACATTTTGGAGGAGCTGGCCTCTCCTGTGGTTGGGAACCACAGCACTACATTATCCAGAGCCTTAGGGTCTATGTCTTTAATTTTGTAGCTGCGGTTGGGCAGAGTGTAACCTGATAAAACTCTTTTAAATGATAGAGTAGCCATCTGGTTGGCTGGCTTCACCGTGTAGCTTGGGCTGGTGGACTGACGGAGCTGGTGGGTTGGTGGGTTGGCTGAGCAGGGAGATGGATGGAAACATACAAACTCTCTCTAAACGCAGACATGCAACGACTGAGTTTATTTGATCATTTATAGCAGAACTGTATCTTTGTCCCTATCAATTTGTCTCACACACACGTACACCCTACATACCTTAAAGGGTTGTAGACGCTGAGCTCCTCCAGAAATAGGCTGTGATTGAGAAAGCCATTGTTCATCTTGGCCAGGAACTTGAGGATGATGCCTTTCTCAGATCCCAGGAAGACCACTGTGTGGTTTTTATTGGGACCTGCCTCATTGTCCACAACAATGCGTGTGAGACGATACCTGGATGAGGAAGACCAAGTAAAATAGATCAACAAGTCGGATGTGCCTGTACGATCAACAGATGTGATGAAGAACATCAGTAGGAATGTAAATGCTATCAGTACATTTCTACTGGACCCCGTTCAAAAATTTGTGAGATTATATTTTGTCAAAAAAAGAAACAACAAAATAGGGATCATTTCTCAAATGGTAATTACAGTGTAATTTATCCATCAGCGTGCATCATCAGATGTCTAAATGACAACAGCATGAGACATAACACACTTATCTGTCCTTTTAGTAGAAACTCAACCACATGTCATGTGGTTCTTCAAAGAAAGACTTTACAAAGGGTTGCTCAACAGATAGGTTTCCCTTCTGTTTTTTTTTCTGTGGGAATCAAATAGAAAGTGTATCGTTGTATCATTGTATCACAGATGCTGAAATATATCTGTCAACTGGTTTCCAGGCCAGGAAACACATCTGCTCATCAGTGTATATTATGCAAATGCTGTTTTCATGGTTTATTAATTAAAGGAGATGGGATTAAAAGATGAGAGAAAAATTAGATCTTATCAGAAAGTGTAGTGTAGTTGAGTTTTTCCATCATTAAGGAGAGTTCTCTGTGTAAAACTGGATAAAAAAAAGACACCAAGTGGTAAAATACTGTTGTGATGAATCAAATTAACCTTACTACAAAGTACAGTTTACACCAAGTTCAACGAGCTCTAGTCCCCCCCATCCAATTTCCCTTCGGTTTTCATAAGGTCTCTTAAAATGCCCTGTGCCTGTGGCTTTATCCAATCAACAATAACAGCAATCTGAAGGTCTAATGTGGTTTAGATCCTTTCAAGCGTAACAGGAATCCCACGGACTGTGTCAATGGGATTTGATCTCACAGAAATAATACAATCTCAAGAACTAAGACATTCAGCGTCTTTTCTATTCAGGCTAATAAAATCTCAAGAGGGGGATTCATCAGAGTGTCTCCCCTCTCCATTGGATTCACTGTGCCCAGCCAGCTGAGGTCTTTGCCTGTCTCGGGACAGAAAAGAAGGGGCTCTTGCTGGATATCGGGGTGTCATAACAAGCAGAACAAGGATCAAACTCTATTAGTGATTTTGTTCCAGGTAACTTCAGCTCAAGAATGTTTTTTTTTACATCGAGACTTGTTGCACGTGTTACAACTCTGTGTCCAACACATATGCATTTGTGATGCTTTTAAATCTTCCATAATGCTTTTAACTTCTGTTGCATGCAATGTTTTAGTCACTGTGGTGCCATTTCAAATGATAGAAAATAGTCTGATTGCTGATTATACAAAGTCTGAAACACTGAGTTATTCATCGTATGGACCTATGATACAGTCCACTAATGAATAGAAAAAGTTGCCGGCATAACCTTGATGGAAGCTGTTCATATTCTTACTAAGCCAGTATGTAGGTCAGACCTCAGCAAAGTAGCAGCAAGATGTGATACGACACAAATAATTTGTAAAACATATGAAGAATTCTTTATATAGCTTAAAGAGATGTTATCACCACAGAGGTTTGTTAAGAGTCTGGCGGGCAGTCTGAGCCATAAATCTTGAGCAGCTGCAATTCAAAACAAGCTCCACATAAAAAATAGATATTAACTTTTTACCAAATGCTCTGTCAGCTAGTTTTTTCCTGCTGATGAGAAGGTGGTGTGCTGTCGTATTGCCCCAGAGGTTGACTGAAATGTCTTTGCAGTGTAACTAAAACCTAGGCAGGCCGTTATGATCAAATGGTATCAGCCACACTGCACTGGCTTTCAGGAAATAAGCTCAATTCCTAAAACTCTAGAGAAACGCTAACCACAGAACAAAAACAAACTTAAATCCCCCCTTTGAAAGAACCGCAAAGAACTTAAACAATTTGTAACAAAATGCTGAAACCATCACAGCTTTTTATCTATAGTTATATCTTTTTAATAAAGGCTTATAGGCTTATACATCTAAATACAAAATTACACATTATAGCAGGGGGCTAACATCCCTGAGACTTCAAAGCACTTTGCAGCACATCCCTATATGGTCACTCTGGGACAACGATAGTATAGCGTAGATCAGTGTTTCCTCTACTACAGCAGAAACAGGTCAGTGGCTGGTTTGTGGTGTAGTACTACTGTGTTTTAATGAGCTGCCTGACTCTCTGAGCAGCACTTCACATAATTATTGTCCTGGGCTGAAGAGGCTCGCACACCTCTGATGAAGACAGGCCTTTGGAGTGTGTAATACTTACCGAACCATAGTCTTGAGGAACCAGGGCCTGTTAGCGATGGAGGGCACAGCCTCGTCCATCAGAGGATGCATCTTAATGAAGTTGAGTGTGTCGTCGGGGAACTCATTGGATACTTTGTACCTCTCCATCGATGGAGTGCCAGCACAGCTGCCAGGCCTGCAAACGTAGACGGGGGCAGAGGAAAGTGATGAGGAAAGAGCAGGGTGTCAGAGGGAGATTGGTGACCAGCAGGAAGAAAGAAGTATAAAAGAAAAAAACTGCTACATTGAATGTAGGGGAAATTACCAATCTTTCACGGTCTGAACTCCCAATAGATGACAAAAAAGTTCTGTTCTCTAAAATCAATGAGAGTGAAGCTTTAAGTGACTAAACTCTCATTCCAGAGGCTTTGGTCAGAGCAAAGGACATACGATGTCTTCTTTTCTCTGGAGTGAGGGTAAGGCACTGACACATTCTATCTATCTGATCCTTTTACAGGGAGCCGCCTGTAAAAGAGAAGCTGCTTTTGATAGCATATCCCCTTTGCAGGCATCTCACCTCTGAGAGCTTGTAAAACCGCTTTACTGCATGGTCTTTGATACCCTGCCACACCACATAATCCACATCAGATCCCAGAAATATTAGTCAGACGGCCACTGAATATCTGACACTGATAACATGTAAGCGCCAGACCCTAAATCATACATGCATGTGTACTCAAGAGAAATAAAATGTACTTTGAAGGCAGGGTTTGAGGCAAGTTTAACTTCCAACTGATAGTGTCCGCATTTGCAGAACCATTTAGAAAAAAAGAGGCAGTAACAGTCAGTGCTATTGCATTTCCGTCGCTGTAGCTACATTTATGTCCATGGACATACGGACAGCAGAATGAAAACAGTCCTCTTTTAAACATGAAAATCTGTAAATGATTCCGCACGAGAGTTAACACATGGAGGAACAGTCTGCTGCAGGACCGACCTAAGTGGCATTGTTACAACTCCCCGTCTGTTTGCCCGCAGATAAAAGGTTTGCACCAGAGGAAGGAAATGAAATCAATCGCATCAGTCACTGCCGAAACAACAGGAGTTACATCTGATCTTTGCAACATCTGACCTTGTTGAACATAAACAACTCATTAAATGTTAATTGAGGGAAGTGAGTAAACTCATACATATACACGCGGTCGCACAATGCATTCAGATGAATTCATGTTGGCGTTTCTGTTACCGAAGAACTGCCTTCGCAGCCATATGGTAACAAACACAAGCACACAAAGGGTACCAGCAGCTATCATGGCCCAGATCTTTGTACTAAATCTGTTTAGCTTTTTTTTCGGGAAGATACTAGAGCAGCTCTTAGCGCACTAATTAGCAAGCAATAGATTGAATATTGATCAGGCGAGTATATTTGTGGAATTAGCCAGCCATCTGGAAAATGATCTCACGCTTCAATTCGTGATACTGGCTTCTTCTTTGATGCAGCTGCGTGTGGGGGAGAGGTGGGTTAGGGCTGCAACTGTGAAAACACTTTGTGTGGCGTGAGCGGATCTGTGCATGCCGCATGTGGGTGTGCAGCACTGGGACATAGGATGCGTAATCCCTGATGCGAATGTGTCGAGAAATGACCCAACACGAGTTAAAAATGTGGTGACATTAACAGCATAGAATTTAAAACGTGGCGTACTGATTAGGCGACATATATCTGCGTTTGTTTGTGTGCCTGTGTGTGTGTGTGTGTGAGAGAGAGGCTGAGGAAAAATAGGAAGAAACAACCTGTGTGACTCAATGTATTGTGTGTGCAACTGAGCTAAATCCCATGTGTGCCTGTAAGTGTGTGAGCTGCGGTTAATTAGCTGGTGTTATACCTTGGCTTGGGAACCTTCTCTTCAGGAAAAGGCGTCCAGGTGGAGTCTGGGGATTTCTGCTCCTTGAAACGCCCTGTGAATGTGTTGGCCACCTCTGCCATGTCATAGGCACACACTGCTGAGCCTGGAATACTGCCACACAAAAAAAAAACCCACGTAAACAATCCCCACAACTGCACATATCAAAAAAACACCTTGCCAAGTCTGGACTATCACCAGGAGACAGAAAAGTGGATTTACAGTCCCCTTTTGGAGCGGTTAAATCCCTTGTGGTTTATTCATTTTAGCTGTTGCATGTATCGACTGGGTGATACACAGAAGTGTAATGTATTCAGATCAAATTTTTCTGATGTTGGTGTATGTGCATGCAAAGCCTCATGAGGACAACATTCCCTAACCCTCCCCTCCAAGACTGATTTTCCCCAAAAGCCTCGAGGCATCAAAGTTCATCATCAGTCCACTATTAGGCAAGAAATATGGAAGACAGATTATCTTATTATTTCCATTCATTATAAGGGGAAAAACACCCATCTTGTGATAGCAGTGGACAGCACTGGCTTTTTTTTCCATCTGAGTTGAATCAATGCATAGTAGATTGCTGAGTCACTTTTCTATTTTTCCCGCATCTGCTCTCAGAAATAAACACTAAGAACGGTTTATTCTTTATCAGGCTCCCTTTAAAGAGAAATCTTATTCTCTCTCTCGGGCAGCTGGATTTTATGGCTGTTGCATCATGGGTTAAACTCATCATGTAGACAGCATACACAAGGACAGTATTATAGAGCACAAGGTCAGAGAGCTGTTAATTCTCGACTGGGCTCGTAAATTACAGTCATTGTTCTCTGCATTGGTAACGTACAAAAAGTTAGACAGTCATATGTCTGTTTATACCAGGCTGCTAACAAGGCAGATAGACGATAATGGTGAGTGAGGCAGCCAGTTAGCAAGTGAGCCAGACATCTAGACAGACAATTAAACGACACAAGCCCTGAGTGCTGCCTGCCGCCTGAATGTGCTCCCTCTAATTTCACCCCCTGACTATTAAATGGAAAATTAATGCCAGGATCAAAACCAGCGCTTATAGAAATTTTCAGAGGCACTGCTTCATTGGGTTTTAATGTCCATTAACCATGCTCAATTGCATTGTCACAAGCAATTGTCTTATCTGCGAAAAAGCAGCCATAAAATGGAAAATTACAATATGTGTGCGCTATCAGCCAAGCTCTATGGTTGTGCGTTAATTTTCAATTTAGATATCAACTGCCTATGAATATGAAAGCAGTTGTGAATATGAATTGTAAAAGGGAAAGTAAGATTAGACACCTGCACGTAAAAAGGGCAAGAAAACTGATTTGACAGAAAATGTAAATGTTGACCCCCGTAGTCCCAGGAATTACATGTCGCCAAAAGGCTCAGCAGGAGCACGCACTACTTGCACCATGTTAACAGGTTATCATAACGATGATGAATTAAAAGTATTATCAGATTAATAAAGGAAAAGTTCTAAACAGTTTACACAAATAAAATCAAAATCTGCTGACTTTTCAATGCTCGAACATTTGTTTCTTCAGGGTACCTGTTGTAAGGTGTGGAGAAAGTTGCCATCACTACATCTCTCCCACTGATGTGAATGACATCTGTCACAGCCTGCAGGATGTTGAAGTAGAAGTGGGAATCCCCAGGGATGGAACAGTTCATCCGAGACTTGAGGAAGGAGGTCCACTGTTTCTCCAGCACGCGGGGTGAGCCGCCTCGATCATTCTTGCAAACTCTCGCCACACGAGGAAACACCACCTGACCAAGACATGGCTGCAAGTTTACATTTAAATCAACTTAACATTACTGGTAGCCAGTGTCCAATGTCACATCCGCAGTGTAGCCATTTATCACAATTTCACAAAGCAGGTACACATTTGTTTTCACATGAGCATTATTGCTTCCCAGGAACAGCAAACTGACTTTGATGTGTAAAGTGGGGGGTTTCGAGATCCATGAGTTAGCTATTACGGAGCTTCAGCAGGTGGCGTATGTCACGTCATCCATCTACTGTAAGTCAGCAAGTCCTCATGAAGAAATGGAAAAATGAACAAACTAACAATCTAACAATGTGGACATTTTTCTCTCTGGTTTCTCCAATGTAGAGCTGTGAAAACTCTTTTGAATTGAAACTCATGGAAACTTCAATCCCTCGCCGTGTTGCTCATCTTGTATTTTTGGTGTATTGGGTGGAAAAGTCTCTATGTCACGGTTGGCAGGTTTGCAATGAATACGACCAGCTGAGTGACCCTGAGTCTCAGACCTGTCCAGCATCCTCTTGCTAGATCTGGATGCTGTTTTGTTGGCCCACTCACAGTAAGATATCCACATACTTCGAGAGCTGTCTTCAGCTTTCTAATGTCCTCAAGTGTCTTCCGCCTAATGATGGAGATTGTGCAGAATGACTGAAGGCTCTGTATAAGCTGCTAATTGGACCCAGTCGTGAAATGTGAATTTGAATTTGTCGTAATCATCACAGAACCTGTTGCTCTTTGAATGCCTAAAATCCTTGGACAATACCACAGAGGCTTAATCTAACATTTCATCACTTTATAGCAAATTAAAGACACAGAGCAGTAAGAATGTGTGTTTGATATGTTGGTAAAGAGCCAGCACCTGGCCACGAAAAATTTAAAGTACATAGCTTCAAATGGGAGCTGAAGTTGTAATTACAACTGTGCTGTAAGATCGTGTAGCCAGCATTGTAATTAGTTGTTGTCACACTATACTTAACAGCAATAAATCTAACCCTGACCTGAAACTGCAGCCTAGTGTAAACAGTGTGAATGGGAGCGAACATGCTTTTAAACCAGATCCCTGTAAACACACCCACAGCCAATCACGCACACACACAGCATCTTCTTCCTCACTTACCTACAAATATACATGGATAGAGAAGCACACAATTCCAACAAAGACAAAGAAACTCGCTTATATTATAGAGCAGCGTGATTACAAAAAATGTATTACACAGGACAGGTGAGAGCGTCGAGTTGAATGTGGAATTATGTCAGCTTTGGATATTACAGTTCAGTGTGTCAGTACTACTCCCAACAGATAGCTGAACGCTGGATTATCTGTGTGTTACCTGAGCTGAGACAGACACACAAATGGTACAAGTACACAAACGTAGTACATACGCTGATCCCATACACTGAACAAGTACCTTAATCAAAGCTTGTTAATTCACTTGTGTAATGAATTCATTCTTTCATCCTTTTGCAGTTTCAAGATAAAGTAACAACAATAAACCTAAAGTAAACACAGTCCTGACACAGTGAGTTTATCAATTTGCCATGACGCACAGACGACAGTTAAATTGTCAGGGATGGGCATTCTTCTGTAGAATAATGAAGAGATATCATTTGCTAAATGTTAAATTGCTCTCTGCACCATCAGTTCTACCACCACATGCATAATTATACTGACATTGCTTTCAAAACACCCAGCAGATTCAGGGGCTTGATCTGTATTCATGCTTTGTACAACACATGCCTGTCACTTCTGGCAGGGAATCCATTATTTCAGCGTTTCTCGTTACCTCCGCTGTGTTTTTGCCGCGTTCCGTCTCTTTCTCGCGCGTCTCTTGTGCGATTCTCTTGTGTGTATTCTTATAAATGCATATTGAATGATTGATTGCCATAATGTATTTTCTTCTGCCTTATAGGAAATTAAACATTCTTAGTTAAGGCTCCAAAACTGAGCTGAGGAGACTAGTTGAAATGTCTCCCTCTGTCCCTCTGGAGGAAATCCTGGGAAAAGACTGTTTTTTCTTCCACTCCTTTCCACTTCCAAGTTCCTCTTGGGGAACATTGAGATAATAGGTCAAATGGGAGTATTGCCGGACAAATGTAGAAGTGCAATTCAAGTGATATATTTAGACTTTAAAATGGGTTCTCCAGGCATCTTTTTGATTTATTTTGGGTCCTGCATCCTGCCCAGTGTTTGTCTGTTTCACAAAATGCTTGGCCACTTTACAGCTCCTGAAAGCCTCTTTCCACTTATGTGATACACCCATATCCTGTTAGTTTCCTTAGGCACTTCCTAATTCACCCAAGTAAATAGGAAGTCACCTCTGATTAGAGTTCAAACAATAGCAAAAGAGTTGGGCCTGTGCTTACCTTTCCCATTGTGTTGTACTCCATAGCAATTTCCCGGAAGAAGAAGTAGATGAAGTCTCCATAATCGACTGCCTGGACAAAGTAGGGCTCTGCAGGGGGAAAGAAATATTTAATAAAATATGAATCAAAGTGGCATTTTGCTGTGACAAAACAGTTCTGACACCATATTTCACAGTAAACAGACGGAATCTCAGTCATATTATGCAGAAAAGCACCGAATGTGAACCTTGAGTGCCTCAATCTATCATCCATCATATCACTGAAACTATTTGCATGCAAGGAAAGAAGGATCTCTCTATTGAGTTTTGACAGGCTGGACTTGTGCTTGTTTCTCCCCAGGGCAGAGCAATTTCCTGACTACATCAACGCTGCCAGGGCAGGTTGGCAAGACGACTGGATCAAACAGAGCGTGCAGCATTAGCATAAGTGGCTCTGCTCTTCATACCTACTTTCATGCACACAGGTGCACAAACATACACATAGATCATAAATCACTAAAACATATGGTGAATCGTGCATGCCCAAATTGTAGTTTGTTTTATAACTTGTCAGTCAGCCTGATGCTTTTCCACCACAGGGACTTTGTTTGTGTCTCCCATACTCACCTTTCAGCCATTTAGAGTCATGTTTGACAGTGCGTAGAGTTGGGCTGTCTCCTAGGCTACGATAGATGACTGCATCGATCGCTAGGAAGTCTGTTACAGTGGCCGAGTATAGCTTGCCATCTGGAGAGGGAACACAGAGACGGAAAGAGCAATAATGAGGAAAGATGGAGATAGAGAATGGAGAATGACGAAAGAAAGACAGAGAGAGCCATAACGAAATGGAAAAAGGGTAAAGAGAGTGACACCGTCAGGGGAAAAACACATAAAGCCACTCACAGATTCCTGTGCTCTGTGGCTAGCTACACAAACATGTTTCGAATAGCTTAGACCTGGAAACTGGATGAACCATGCAAACCAAAGAAACTCTCTGATGGACAACAAACAGGACGGCACACACACACACACACACACACACACACACACACACACACACACACACACACCTAAACATGCTGCACATTTGTAATTGCTGTCTCTTGCAAACACACTTCAGAAGCACAAACACTGAAGACCTGCACTCACACACAGTGCTGGAGCTCCATAGAAACAAACACACACACACACACATGCTTTATGAACAGAATCCACCACCAGCCTGACCTCACCCTGCCTCGACTATAACCACAGTGGAAACTCAAACTACCTAAATGAAAGGATAGCAGCGAGGGGAACTCTCTCGATTACTCAGTGCTCCCAGGTCCTTCCAAGCAGCTCAGCTACGCATTAACTGGTCAAGCAGGGGAAACTCATCGATACCGCCATAAAATGTTCGACAGTGAATATGAACTGGGGCTGGATGTGTTTAGCAGGCTGTGGTTCTGTTGGCTCGCTCTCCTCCCATCTATTCGTAACTCCCTTTGGACCTCGTGCACGTTTTTGAAAAACGAATGGGAGGCTAAGAGGATGACACGGTACAATAAAAGCGAGAGACTGATGATTCTGTTTTTGTCCATTACCACAGTACTACTGATGTGTTTCCAAACAGCTCTAATAAGCATTCCTGACACTGAGCAAATGTGGTCCCATCGATGATTTGCTCTAGTGCATATAACACAGACTGGCTCTCGCTCTTGACATGTTGTCGGAACGCTGCCATTAGAATAAACCGCAGGGTATTAAGAACAATATTAAATGCAACCGCAACTAATCCTCTCACTCGAACAGAGTCAACTTTCCCATCTCGTTCAAACATGTTCCAATGGTTAATAAGTGCAGACTGGAGAAAATTGGTGTTCGTGTTTTTCCCTCATTGCGCTCATTGTGTAGAAGTATCTAAAAATAATATCTCATATATCTGACATATCTGCACCTCAATGAAGTCTGCAGAGACTTTTGCACAGGTATTGACATTTGACAGTATAACACAAACACGCTTCTTACCAGCAAAGAGGGCCACGTTGGCGTGCTTGGCATCATATGGACAGCGTGCCATCCCGCTGATCTCCTCTCCCAGTGCCTCCAAAGTGTCGGTCTAGGGTCACAAATGAGGTGAAAGATCAGCTCAATAGGAGTTAGAGTTAAGACAATTCAGTGTTGTCAAACAAACAATGGACGTGAAATACAACTTAAACAGGAAATGTTGGTTCCAAGCTGGAGGAAAAGATCCAGAGAAAGAAAATAAGACACGTGCTCATGTGTCAAAACAATATCGAACTCAAGGCGCTGCTAAAAATATTTTGTTAAAGTGGATAGATGGTGTGGTACTCAGCCGAGGAACATGTCCGTCTAACTCTGACCTCTAACTAATACTCCATGGATGCCACTCGGTTGTCCTGCTGAGAGCTGTCAAAGCAGTCCACCTGGAACTATCTAGGAAAGTGTTTCGGAGGGAAATGAAAAAACAACCAAACAGATACTTTCTACATCAGCGTGTTTCACAGTATGGGTGAATGTGGTTTTCTTTCCCCCTGCCACCTTTTATCCTTCAGCCGGTGTTAAAGAAGAGTTTTAAAAAGCCTCAAGACGGATCTTTAACCCATTTACTGCAGTGTTTTCCCCTGCCCTGATTTCTAAAGTTTGTGCTTTTGCTGTGAAGGGGAAATAAATGGGCAGGGATAAAATGGGTGAGTACACAGCCCTGAGCAGTAAATGTAAGACTTTTTTTTAATTAAACCACAGTAGCTGTATTATAGTGGATCATCCAGTAGTTGGTATTTGATATTATTGCAGTGTAAGCTTGTCTTGTGCAATGAGACTTTACTTGGACATGTAAATCCCTGATTTGGAATATTTTAGAAGAAATCCTATTTTTAATGCAAAAGCGTTCCTTTCTGGGAGTTTAGTTCATCAAATTTTAATTTTACCATCCAGTCACCTACTCATCCTGCTGAGCTTGTTTGATTGTTTTTTAAGTAAAACTGGTCCAGTTTGGGACATTATCTTTGAGAAATGGAATTTAGTTTTTCTTGTTTGTGGCAAGGTTAGTTTCAGTGCAATTGACAGGACATAGTGGAGGATGAGATGCGGTAAAGGTTCACTACTCTTTACCGCATACTCCAGTAGTAGCTCTTTGGTCTCTTAACACACAAAACCACGGTACAGGGGCCAGCAGCTGAGGTCAAGGTGAGGAGTACTGACCATACTGTTTGCCTATCCATCCTAATGTTTCTTCTGTATCTCTGTTTTTATCTCTCTTCTACTGTACTTCCTCACTTTCTCCCTTTCTCTTGACAAAGAGGAGCAGAGCTTGCCAAGAGTGCAAATGTGGTAGACGGCAAGTAAAATGTGTTTCATATGCATTAAAGTTGTAAACAGTATGGTTAAAGGGTTAATTGGCTTAAAACGTGTGGTTTGAATGTGTCATCATTTAAGATAGTTGCAAGCTGCAGGTCTGTGACAGAAATGGCAAATATTTTTAATCGTTAGAGATGATGCCAATCTGTGATTGATTAACGATGCCTGTCATATCCTGAAGAGGGAGCTCTCATCGCGGTACCTTCATTCTGCATAAAGATGCCACATAGTGAAGTCCGTGTGCGACATCTTTATTAGTTTCCTCCCTTTTTCAGGGTGTAACACAAACTGCTTACGCCGCCCTTCTGGTCTCTAAACAGGTCATTTTGTTTTCTATTCCTGTCTCGGCGGAAACGACTATCATCTGCCCTCTAAAAAGGTCACACACACACTCCGGCACAACGTTGGGAAAAATCCTGCCAGAGAAATTGTTGAGGCTGATTTGGCAGAGAAAATTATAAGTGACCTTTTACAATAAACAGAGAACCACCAGCAGCAGCAGGAGCACGTTTCCCGATTGCTCATTCCTTCTGTTCCCTCAGAAATTATAGGAGGAAAATATATGGTGGCATGCTGGCATGAATATATATATACATATAAATATATATTAGACAAGGAAGTGTGCAACAATGAATAACGCTAAGTTTATTATAAGTGACATGAGTCGCTAAAGGTCCGGTGCATGCACTGAATCAGTGAGTGACAAGGCGACGTCAGCAGCTCCTGTGCCAGCTAACTAACAGAAACACTCCCTCCTTCTCTCACACATCATAACCACACACACACTCACAATCTGTATCTCTCATGCCACCCCTTCCATCTCCTCAGCTGATTTCACCGAAGCAGTGACCTCTGTCTACCGGGCTTGGCTTGCTGTCACTGATCTATTCCTGCCGTTTGAGCAGAGGAAGACACTCCCAGCCGGCCTGCAGATATACGTATGGTTTGACTCTCCTGTCAAGTTGAAGAAACAACAGCAGAGACCTGCTGTTAGCCTTGTCTAAAGTAATATCCAACATTTCAGAAAGGGGCAATCCATGAAGCTGCCGTGCTGAAACACAACATTTTCAAACATTACCATAAAGAAATTTGATGTTTAAAGAGCCAGATGGATTTTTCCCCCCCTTGTTTACAAGGCAAACTTTATTATGCTGTCAACTCCGCTTGCTTAAAAAAAGGAAAGAAGTGCTTTACCTCGGTAGAAACACAATTCAAAGTAATGGGAAGGCAACAGTGGGGCTGTCACACTTCGTCAGAGCTGCCTCAGCAGCACACTGTTCTGTGGGGATCTACTGTAGCTTGGAAGGCGAATGTACAGTAACCTTGGCTCCGGGTGGAGTGTATCAAGATGAATTAATTACTACAACAGCTCATTGGTGTTTTCCATAGGCTATATGCTAATTAATTAGACAAACATTGTAGATCCAAACCATGCCCATCAGGAGTGTTATAATTGGTTTAGCACCGGCTACAGTACTCAGGGTGTGGGACGTACTCTGCTTCCGTGTCTCTGTTGTTTTTACAGGCTTCATTCATCATCGCAGAGACACTTGTAAAAGGACCAACGTAGGGTAAACTGAGCCAGATCCTCCTATCAACAGTTTGCTGTCCTTAATTATTACTACCTAGTATGGAGCACGGAGCACGTTTGCTGACATACTAACAATATTGTGACCTGTGTGCTGCAGTTCGCAGCCTGGTTGAGTTTTAACTCATTTCTGTGTAAGCAGTCCATCCACCTGCACAAATTTCTCCCATGGTCAAGTACACAAGTTCACACCTGGGCCAGAAGTGATTGTGTAAACCAAACAAGGCCACGTCTCACTGGGAGATTAATAGTCATGGCCCATTTCTCTGCAACCTGTTTCTGAGCCCTGGGAGGATCAACCCTTTCTCTGACCACCACCTACACTACAGCAGGAAACATGGGGTTTTGATACTGTTGAAAGAAATATATATAATATATGTACATTTAACCTACAGTGGAAGAACCGGATTTATCTGAGCCTTCAACATCTTTGTGAACATTAATAATACTTCAAATGCAAAGACTCACAGATGAAATTTCCCAGTGCACCTCACTCCACCAGATTCAAGCCGAGGCTACATCACCTGGTGCCCACTGCCTCCAAGACCCCCCGCTGACTCCCCCCGCTTTGCCCCAGCAACAGGCGATGAAACTGACTGCAGTCATATATCAGCCCAGCTGGATGGGATGTTTATTATTACAACACAGCAAGGGAGTGACAGAGAGAGAAAGCAACAGAGGGAAAGATGGTGGAGTGGTGGGAGCAATGGTGGGGGAGAGGAATTAAGGCTGGCAGAAAATGAGGAGAGAGGGAGGTAGGCAGGAGGGTGGGAAGATGAATACAAGAAGGCGGCAAGTTGGGTCCTGTTTAATGCTGAAGGAATGGACTGTGCCACTGCTTTGCCAAGGTGTCCCTGTGTTTTCTCCTGAGTGCATGCTACCGAGTTCTGACTCGATAACACTGCCAACACGAGGTGAGGGAAAAAATAACAAGGAGAGGCAAATGAAGACAGGAAAGTGAAGGGTTTGGGGAAAGGAAATAACAACAGGACTGAGAAGGGGTTAGAACAAAAAACAATGTGGATGCTGATTTGGGTGTGTGCCCTCCCTGCCCCCTCTGTCTCTTCCCACCTCTGCTCCCCGTCCATCCCTCCCGCTCGCCCTTGCAGTGCTGTTGATTAATGTGGGATGAGGCTGGCCCCGAAACAGAAGCTCTTTTCAGCGGTGTCACACTGGAGAGATGGAGAGGCAAACTGTGGCCAAGGTGGATTTAACCACAGGCACACACACACACAAACATTTGACCAACCAGAGTGGACGAGCCCAGCACGCCATCAAAGGCCTGGTATCTGCCCAAAGAGGCTGCCAGACTGCCAGCAGTACAGTGTGTGTGTTTGCTTTTTTGTGTTTGAATAGTTATTAGTGTGTGTGAGGGTCCAAACACGTGTGCATTTGCATGTTTGCATGCGAGTGATCAGTGAGCATTCACATAAAAGAAACATTTTGCATGGTTTTAATGTCACTCTTTTGACAGCATTTTAATCTGATTTCTGGCATGGCATATTGATTCCATTACTTTTAGATTAAAATTGCTATTTTATTCAACTAAACTAATTACAAAGTTGTCAGTGGAATTATTTTTAGGAGAAAGAGCAGCTGCGAGCACATTAAACTGTGTCACAAAATGTGCTATTGCTAATTGGACTTTGTAACTTTGAAAGATGGAAAAATATTTATTTAAATGAACAATTTCGTTATGGACAGATGTTTTGTCCATTAGGCGCTCATTTTTATTTTTGCACAGGCAAGCAAATCATATAAACTGCCTTTAACAACTCTTTATGCCACCTCCCTTTAACCCCACGAGACCTGCATCAATATCATTTCAGAAACAGCAACAAAAACAAACCTTGAAACCATAGCCAGTGGAGCTATAAAAGAGAACCACACCAGATAAAGGCAAAGACATAAATTCCACTTTCCCTGCAGGAGGAGTCAGTCAATTGAACGATGTCCACTCTCTGTGCTTGGCATGCTGAACCACAAAGGCAATGGAGCGGAGATGTCTTGTTTTCCTGGTAAACAGATCTGGTGAACCAAAGCAGCAGAGTGTTCCCACAGGCCACCTAGATAACATCTCAGTATGCTGCGACCATCACATCTCATCCTAACAAACTAAACACCCTTCAGGAAAAAAAAAAGCTGCTGAGCCTGTCACTTCCTCCTGTCTTTCCTCGTGGCAACCTGTCCATGCTATTGCTCCTCTGTTGTTTTATTATGCTTACATTGAACGACAGCGCATAGTTATTCAGCTGGTTTTAAGTGCAATATGTGGATAGAACCACCAGCAGCAGCAGGTGAGTTAGATTTTTTTTTTAAGTGCCATCAGTGCCAATTAAAATGGTTATTTTTCCTTTTGCATTTTGTGCAGTTGTAACAATGGGTCAGCCCCATTTTTGCAGACATATAAAAATGACTTCTGAATGAGCTGTAAAGGCACGTCTGTTCACTTATCGCACAAAAGCATCAAAAACATCAGATTTATGTCAGTGGGGAAGAAAAACGTGTGGAGCAGTAGTTTGAACATAACCCAGCTGCCTTTTATGTTTGTCTTTCTGCCTGCCACGATGCCATTAAATCGCTGTAGGTTTTTGTGTTTATGTCTCAGTGTTTGTTCATCTGCTTCCATGTCTGTCTTTTCCTGACATCTCGATCTTTGCCCAACGAGTCAATCTCAACGTCAGTCTACCGTCTTGTTTGACCTGCAGTCATTAAATGCACCCTCACAAGGCGGCTTTGCTTATCGTGAAGGAATCTTGAAACCTTTCCAGACATCGCCGCATGAATACGGTCAGGCATGCGCCTGTTTATAGAGCAAAGCTGAATCTGATTTCAGGACAGCGCCTTCACTTACACTTGTAACGTGTGTGTGTGTGTGTGTGTGTGAATGTATATATAAGAAAGCAGGTACTTAGGTTTCTCTACTTCTAAATCAAGCATGTCAAAGTACTCCTGGAGATAAGAGCGGGGCCTGCTGAGTTGTGAAAGTCATTCATCGATGTCCATCATTCCAAAGCTCACACCCACTAAAGTCCCACATGGCTGGGATTGAAAAGTACCCCTGTGTGTGTGTGTGTGTGTGTGTGTGTGTGTGTAAAAGAGATAGTATGACCAGTTTCAAAAGATTATCTGTGCACAATATATATGGCTGCCAAGAAGCGTGTGTGGACACAATATGTGTGTGTGTGTGTGTGTGTGTGTGTCTTTTCCATACCTTGTATGTTCTGCAGGAGGGGTTGAAAGCATTTGTTCCACAAACAAACAAGGTGTTGTCGTTTTGCTGCAGGAGGACTTTGATGAAATTGTGACACTCATCCTACAGGGATGCAGGAGGAGAAAAACATGTTTCTGTACATGTAATGGATATGGTAACTATTAACATATTTGCAATTGCAACTTCTCATCTATGATAACTGTGAGCATATGGTCATATGGTCACGTTTATAGAAACCAAACCTCGGTTACAAAGTCATATATTTGTGATTGCAGTTTAGCTGTATAGAAATGTATGTTTAGGACACTGGATTAAAAAAACCTGACTATTTTAGTGTGACATTCAGCAGCTTTCAAATGACTCATTTTACACAGTTTTGTTAGCAGGTACAGTAAATCCAGAGAAAATACAGTTTTACTGCCGTTTGATATGAAGATTCTGTGTGAAGTGCTCTATAAATTGCGATAGCAGAACACTATATGAACTGCAGGGAATGTGTTATTGCACCTGCAGGGTCTCCTGTGTGTGTGTGTGTGTGTGTGTGTAATACAGAAAAGAGAAAATGAAGGAAACAGAGACACTGAGAAATCACTCTGTTACAGCCTGTGTTGTATAATGTGTGAGTTTTTAAATAAGGTGACATTTGATCTATAAATGAAATTAGGGTGTAAGCGCAGAAGATGTTTCCTCTACCTTATGTTTCCCTTTCATCCTGCAAGTGTCCACATCTGCCTGCCTGGACTTCCATGTCAATTTCTGAAAAGAATGGATGTGAAAGAGAGATATAGTTAAGATAAGATTTACACTGATGCACCAAAAAAAAAACTGAAGGAACTATTTGGCTCCTTAATGAATCAATACTGTGATCAATAATCGTCATCTGAGATTTTCTGCCATGGGACATCTTCTCTGTATAGATATCAATGATTGGTGACCAGTTTCCCTCCTTGAACTGCAAAATTCAAGGACCTGGATCCGAACAGAGACTGTCCAAGGACAGGTCCCTTTCTACAGAGGGTCATTTCTATGGCGCTGACATGATAGCCATCCTTGCAACACACACACACACACACACACAAACTCTCTTGGCCTGTGGGTCAACACTAGTCAAAAGTCAGTGTGCCACAAACACACAAACGTATGGACCTTCTCTGATTGTCACACAGGCTTAAGAGTCAAAGCTAAGCGGCACCTGGAATCCAGCCATGCACACACATGAACGTACACAGCGCTGGCTCTCCTTGCCCCGTGTGGCCTGAGGGTCAGCGTTGAGCCTCCAGCTCAGACCACTGCTTTCTTGTCACTGATATACAACATGTTTGGAGCTAAGCCACTGATTAAAGACCCTCAGTCATCAATCAATCTGCCTGTCTCCTATCAGGCCTTTCATCTGCAGCCTGCTCTCATTAAGAACCACTCACCAGCCTTTGACATTGAAGTGGATGAGGTGAAGGGACGGCGGGTTGTTGTATACACGAGGATGAAATCTGTTTGCATGCATTATGTTAGGGCCAAGTGATGGCAGTGAGGAGTGGAGACAGGCTTATTACATGTATCATTCCAGCTTTTTGGATCCTATCTTATCCTTACTATCTTCTTCTCTTCTGCATGCCTTTTGTCTTTCTCACACTTCTGGAACTATTCTCCTCTTTTTTTCTCACTCTCTTCTCCTTTGATTTCGTTTGTTTTTCCTGCTGTTCTCCTCTGCACTTCCCCTCCGCCTGTCCCCCTCTGTGACTTCCTGTACTGTCGTGCAGCTTCCGCTACACACCCGTTAGACCTTCCGCTGTTCCACTGATGAGCGCGGATGACGCAGGCAGTTTGTGAAGTGATTGATTGGATAATCTACTTAATGGGGTCACAGCGCCGAGGACGGCGAGCTCACACCTGTGACTTTGTGAGTGAGACTGCTGGCAGGTACATGTATACACACGCCGCACACACCCACGTGCGCGCGGTGGCACTCAGGTTATTGGGGTTACGCTGTCAATCGCAGCACGCTAAGAACAACACGTCCTCCAAAGAGACAGACGTCTCACTCACCTTGCTGAAAAAGATCTCGTCACTGTTGGCAGTGTCTGTGTCCACCGTGTATATGTGATCCCTACGAGCGAGAAAGACAGGGAGAGACGGAGGAGAGAGATGAGACGATAAGAGGTCAGACAGCAGCAGACAGACTAAAATTCAACAAACAATAAAGCCATTTCTTTTCTTCCATCTGTTTCCCCCTGCAGGCAACAAGCAACGTCTGAAAATGTGGCTCTGTATAAACTTTGTTCAAACTTCAAAAAATGACAATAAACAAAAGGAGGCCAGAGCTATTTGCTCTGTCAGACAGAAACAGTCAACAAAGGTTTAGAGCACATTGGGGACAAAAGCCTCTTTGTCCCAGAGAAAGGTCCTAGAGGAGGGGGGGGGTGTAAGGGAGGAGGGGAAGGTTGAGACTGGAGGTGCCAAGTCACTCAGAGCTGTTCAGGTCAATTAAGCCTAGTGTTTGAGCTACAGGAAATCTATACTAACACTCATTATAGCTCAAACAAGAAGACTTATGTGTGCTGGCCTGGAAATATACAGGCTTCTCCTGTATTACACAGTCCAAGCATATAGGTCTCAGCCGGGCATATGGAAGACATAAAACCAACAAGGGTTAACTACAACGCAGCAGACGGGTCGGCTGGTCGACCAGACGTGTAGCTACACCTACTTACTGTGGAGAATTAGGGTGCAGACAGAGAGGCGGTGTTAGAGGGAGAGACAGACAGAAAACGGGAACATACCTTGTTTGAGGAAGAATTAAAGGTGACCGTGCCAAACAAGGCAACTGCTTTAATTTGTTGGAGATTAGATGTTGAACGTGTTTTTAATCAAAGTGTGTAACAGTGGCATCGTCAGACTCACAGCTTAATTACGTTCTAGCTCCCCAACCTGCGCTCCGCCAGTCATCCTTCCTTGCTCTCTCATTAACTAAATCTAATAAAGTCTTTGGAGGAACAGGCATCTTGAAATGAATCCGCTTTTATCGCTTTCCTGGGGGCTGCCGCCATCTCCTTGAGGATAGAGCCAAGTCTGCTGTACATTATCAGCCACGACACTTAAATTGAATAATTAATCTTCGAGTGCAGTAGAAATTAGGAAAACACTGTGGCTTTCTCAGTGGGAGACGACACATATGAGGTGAGAAGTTGGATAAAATCTCTTCTCTTCTGTCTGTCTACAACTTCTTATTAAAAGTATAGCGCACAAAACTCTTCTTCTCGGTACAGTAAGCTTTGGAGTACACAACCAAATATTTTGTGTTCCCTCGCCTTCATCAAAGTCATTTCAGTAATGGATTTCCAAATAAACTCATTTTATTTTATAATGCTGTACCATTATTGTTGCTGTTACGTCTAAATTCTAAGCTCATGTCTGAATATAAGAAAACTGTTCTTTAAAATGACTGAAATTGAAAATGTAATACAATATTCATCCATGAAAGGTGGAAAAGGGAAAGAAAAAGTCAAGACGAGGTCAGTAGAAGACTGTGCAGTGTGCCATGACCAAAACCTCAAACTCCACAGTAAAATGTTTTTCATTAGGCCTCTCTCGTAGCACTAGCCTTGCACTACTCCAGCTAATTGATCTGGATTGAATTTCCAGGGTCCCTGAAAAGCCCTTCTGTGTTTCAGTTCATTTCTTTCACTTTGCTTGCAGCGTGACAGGATGCAGGTCACAGGGCTGAAATAAATGTGCCACGTTTTAAATGGAAAAACAAATGATGGGTAACAACAGTGACAGTGGTGATGTCACTATTGTCTTCGGCTAAGTCTCAGTGACGTGTTTGACTAACTTTATTTATATGCTTACATTAAAAAACTTTATAGTAAAAAGACACAACCGAATCAAAAGCTATTGAATCAGGGGGTTACTTGGTTGATTTAGTGTAATCTCGTGGGTTGTTTTAGTGCCTGCAATTTTAAAACAGCTCATGAGTAATGTGTAATTGACTGCTCCATAATTTTCGACAGTAACCTTCCCAGCTGCACTCCCTGTCTTCTGCCTCACTTGTGCTGTGTTCTCCAGGGCCAAGGGCTTTCAGCCACAGGGTTTTTGGTTCCAGCGGAGATTAGAGAGAGCCAAGCAATAAGACGTCCCACAAACATCCTGACTAGAGATGGAGGAGGACAATGGGGCGGCTGTGTCTGTGTCAACACCAGCTTTCCAAGCACACACACATGTGCAATGAGACACCCCCTCCCGTAACCCTGCTTTACCCCAACATTTCCACACAAATACACACACATGCACCCTGTCCGCTCGTCACCACAACACCTGAACTCATATTACAACATATTCACTTCCATCTGCAGATCTATGTAACTTCACAGCGAAGAAACAAGAACTACACTGGTCGTATTGTAAGTTCTACGACATTAACTACGAATATAGCTGATTTTATTGTGGATCATTCACCTAAGCAAAGTTGAGAAATTGATTTCCTACCTTCCGGGCAGTCAGTTTCCTTCTCTTTACCACCTATGATAATTAACTTGCAGACGTGTTTGAAATATGTGACAACAGCCTTTTATTTTGTGGTATTTAATATTTATTCACCTAAAGGCTTTGCATAGACAAAATATCATCTTTATTGAAGTATAATGTATGAAATGCAGTGGAATTAACAATGACTTTTCTCACAATTTGCCGGATCCCCCTAACAAATGGACAAAACAGACACTTGCTAAACACAGTGTAGAAAATGTAGAATTCCTGATGCGGATCGGGTGGCTCAGTTGGACGGTTAACCCGTCAGCTTAAAGTCAAGGCCTTATTCAATCATGGTTCAGATTAAACAGCTGTCCTGATAAAAGCAGCTCTCTTGTGGGTGCAGAAATGCTGCAAAGATAATCTTACAACTTGATTTTGCTCTGAGCCATAAACTATGAATGCAAAAATAGTTTTTTTTATTGGTAATGTTTTCTAAAATAGAATCAATTTACAATTTATCAATGTACAAATTAACACTTTACTTCTAAATGTATTATGAGAATGTCCCATTACTTTCTACCACCTGTATTTACATTTTAAAAATAGGCTGAATTATCTACTACCAATTCCTGTTTGCAAAGACAACGATCACTTGGATACTGGCAGAAGCTTAAATTTGCACCAATTCTCTGCAGCCTTCTTTATTATTTCACAGATGATTCATGGACAGAACTTTTATGATGGATATCAGACATAATGGTGTCTGTGAAAAGTTTGAGTTGACAGTGAATTTGAACACATATTTGTTTTTAGATCCGATAAGTTATAAATCTGCATGTCGTTTTGATGTAAACTGCAGCAATTGGGTACTTCGATCAAAGTACTACGATCTGCTGCACGAGCTGCATGTGCCTCTGCTGCCGTAGCTCTAACTAGCTGTCCATGTGAGTAAGCCATCAAATCAGTGACTGGGATACACTCGTCCCTTTCAGTATGGGCAGAATCTTCGACTAACATGTCAACTGTCTTTACCAGTCTTAAAACCTAGGCCACTGGATCCATGTCTACTATGTTCAAATCAGTCTCAAACTAAATCCGTAAGATGTTTTGCAGTACGCAATTCCCTTTCCCGTCATTTTCTCTCTTTTAACTGTAAACTATGACTCAGACATGCTCTGACTATGTCACAATGCTGTTACACAAAACATATGGGTATATATGGTCTGCGGCGTTGATGATGAAATTCAAAACACCAAGATTCTGAGGAAAATGAAATAACAGGATCCTTTGACAACCAATGAGTGCAGAACATTGGCTGTCAATGTGAATCACTTGGCGTGGGCTTCACATTTCCTGGGATTCAGTAAATGTGTGAGTAGGATGGAAGGTATGCAAATATCTCCTTAGACACAAATATGGAGGCACTGTAAAATGATGGGTACGGAGACAAAGAGCTGGGAGACCCAGGCTAGACAGTAGACCAACTCAGCACAGGCAAGAGTGTGAGATTGAGTGTAATAGAGTGGCAGAGAGGGTCTCCATCTGACATGTGGCCATGCGTGGCCGTGAGAACACAGGGGCTTTGTGTGGAAGAATGTCGTTTTCATAACAGCGCATTTCTTCTTGGGCAACCGCAGGGCAGCTTGGTCCATCTGCTGGGTCTTTGTCAAACTATCTCGCACTCTGCTAGCAGAAAAGAGGGGAATGTGATTAGCATGCACCCCGCACCTTTTTGCCACCACCCCTCCTTCCTCAAACTAAATGCCTGCATGTCTACACTGCACCTCCCACACTTTCTCTCTCATCACCCTCTTCACCCATATTCCTCTCCCTCCATAAACCAGATCATGGGTGGTAGAGGAGGGCCCATTGTACATTGTTTTGGCTTTCACTGGTTCAAATCCTCTTCTCAAAGTGGATGGGAGGGAATCACGGAAGCCAGCAGGCACCTTTGGGTTGTTAAGGGAGTTGTTGAGGTTCTGAATAGGCTGAGGGCACAGAGAGGCCCTTGGTGATGTGGTGGCATGAAATACAACAAGCCAGAGTTCACTCACCCCTAAGCTGAGGCAGGTTGTTCTTTTCGAAGGTTGAGGTTTTCTACAGGCTCTCCACATTTTCTTTTGTGCGAGTGTGCAAACGAGAATGTGTGTTTTGTGTGTTGCTTGGGGGTGAGAGCTTGTTTTTAGCGTGCACGCATGGTGGAATTAGGCAAACGTGCACAATAACGGCATAGGTTGGGTCATTTTCTTTACGTATATTGATTAAAATGTTTGCAGTAGTCATCTTCATTTTTATTGTTAGTGTTAGCTGCAGAGTAAGTTCAGGAATTACTGATTTATTGTGCTTTCAAAGTAACAATGTGTTCTTTAATACAAAACTTATTTGAGTGTGAATGAATTTGATTGTTCACATCAACTAACAGAACATGTAATGTAAACATTTTCATTTTTATATGTTATATAGCTTGTATATGACACACTACACCAACCACAACATCGTATTTATTCTGCTCAAAATTAGAAAGAAAAACGCATTTACCTTTTAGTAGATCTAATACAGTACCTAACCACCTAAGACTTTTATTATAAGGCTAGCTACTGGTTACATTATGTGCACATAACAGCATGCAGTGTGTGTGTGTGTGTGTCTTTGTCGCTGTGATGGATGAGGACAAATACAGTCAACGCAACGATGCCACTAACAATGTTGATGTAAGATACTAACTCGGTGCTTGTATAGGCTGCACACACTTCCAAGCCGTTCACTGTGCACCGGACTGGAACCGACTGTCAGAGATGACGAACTTTAACACCTCCTCTATTAATAACTTGACACTAATTTGAGAGTAGAAATTACAGCCAAACTGTATATTTCTGCTAGTTTTTGCTCAAAGTGTCAAAACTTTAAGAGTAAAAAAGTAATTTAAATACTTTAAGAGGTTTGGTTTAGAATGTAAATTAGTTTCACTTTAAATTCAGGTGACTATTATTACTGGAGATGAAAGCTTTGTTTCAGAGTGTGGACGTGGCTGGATGTCGCTGGTGCTGCAAGGGGAGAGAGAGGAGGCAACCATGTAATCCCAGTCATTAGTGGGTTTTAACAGGATTTGGTGCTGCTACAATAATGGAGACTCTAGTGGCCTACACTGCAAGACCCAAAGAGACCCGACAGGGAAGAACAGCAGCCACAGAGGCACAACTGCTCCAGAGGACTCAGCTGAGAGAAGGTAATCGGGATTTTGACTGTGTGTGTCTTTGTGTCTGTGTGAGTGCTATCAGCAACAACAAATTTCGGTCCCTTTACTCGCTGAGCTGGTCCTCTCTCTCCCACACACACACACACACACATTCCCTCCCAGGTTCCCATGCTTCTTAGCCTCAAAGAGGGGTGTACACTGAGTGTGGTTGGTGTTACCATAGCAAAGCCTGACTGAGGCCCGGGAATGACGACTATTCCCTGCATGTGGAGAGACCTGGGGCTCGCTAGGCTTGGCATAGCCTACAATAGCATTGTACACACACATACACATGCACAAATAATTATGTATGGACTGTCTCATTCTCTGCATGTCTCCCGTCCCCAAACCATTTTCATACTACCTCAGCATTTTCACATTTTAAACTATCATCACTGTTAATAACAACGACGTTAGTTATTTGCTGAGAGCTTGGAGAGCTGCACTAAGATGGACATATAAATAACGTTCAAGATCATCACGCAAACGTTCACAGTTTCCAGATCTGCTACCTAGTTCCACTTTGATCTAGCCCACTTACTACCATTTCCTCAGCTTGTGACCAGAATTTTGGTTGAGAATTTTAGTTTCTGGTTTATCGTCAAATAAAGCAGTATGAATAAAAGATAATACATCTAATTGCCTGACTCAATTCTTGCCTAGATCTCATTAATTACACTGGGCGTCATCAGTTACTAAAATAATGTCCAAAACCAGAAAGATGTGAGCTTAATTGTAGATAATCCATGAATATAATTATAACTGAAATGAGATCATCTCGCAGTCGTTCTTACTAAGATTTTGGCCCAAGAACACAAACACATACAATATCTTCTGGCATTCGTAGGACTGACAGAAATGAGCTTGATCTTACCAAGGCAAAGACATCTGAGAAGTTAGATTAGAGTTTGGATATATCTGTCTCGCTGCTAGATGGCAAGTGGCTTCAATCAGATCTGTTGATTGAACACACACGTGGCTGTATACACAAGCTGCTGCACGCAAGGCTACACATTCACGCACGCATTTTTTGCAGAGATTGTAATGATAAACCTCCCACTGCACTGTGATGAATTCACTTTAAATGCTGTTCATAGTGTACCCTGACCATGAAATATGGGCCGCTGGGAAAGGAATAGTCCTGCGTCCATCTCTGACTGTATCTAGAACAGTTTATAGCTTGTACTGAACGTGAGTTTGCTGCTAAACACCGTGCACGTGCAGACGTGCATGACAGCAGACACAGAGAAACCCTTGCACGTGAGTTTGTTATTTTATGTTCACTACCCTTACTTAGTTAATAAATCTTATTCTTTTACATACTCAATAAATCTGTCTCCGTTTATGATGGATAATGTATAGCTGAATGCTACAGTAAACTCAAACAGCAGCTTTATACAGCGTTGTATCTGCAGCAGTACGCAGTGAATGAATAAGCTCTTATTATCGTGAATTTTGTTGTGTGCTCGACTCGTTAACAACTGATATTTACGGAAAGGTGATACAAACCAACAGCATACAGGCCATTTTGTTCAATGTCTAATATAAAGGACTGTAGAAAGACCATCTGATTCCACCAAATCAATACATGTCATCCCCTGCTCTAAACTGAGGATGAATTATCAGTCACTGCATCTGTTGCTCTGCTCCTCCTTTGCCAAAGACTTGACTCTGTCCCGCTATGGATTAAGCCACTTTTGTCTATTTACAATTTCATTAGTTGTTATGTTTGCATGCATCTCGCAGCTTAAAAATCTTGTGATTTTTTTTGCCAGAGTGAAAACGGGAGCCAAAGGGATTTAATACACTGAGCAGCCATTCAAAAAACAGTCTGAAACAGAGTTGGGCTTTGGACTGCATTCACAGTGGCCATCTGCAAGCTGCTGCACACCAAGAACAGAGGCTCACTGGTCTAGAGGCATGATGGCAAAGCTGTGTGATGCTGGCCACAGAATAAACAAGTCATTTGACTGGACAACCAGCATGAAAGCAACTTTTGATGTTAGATTCATCAGTTTTTTATGCTGCATTGTCCATTGTTTCATTGACATTGGCTCTGTTGCACAGTTATTTCTGAAGTGATGGTTGTCTCCTCCATTTGCCTTAAACCATAGGTGTCAAACTCTGGCCCGCGGGCCAAATTTGGCCCACAGTGGCAATACCAAATGACTACTAGAGCTGGCCCGCCAGTATTTCTGTTTTCAGTGCACTTTTCTTGCTACTGCAAGGACATTTTTATAACTTAATTTGTTTAATAGTGTTATTTAATTTTTAAATTTCTCATTAGTCTGTGGAAAGAGTTGCCTTTAAATTTGGAATCATAAGGCTGCAAATAAAAAAAAGCATATTTTGTTGAATTTTGTTGCAGTTGCCATTGCTATGTTTTTTAAAATATTTTATATAGAGTATGCATGTGTGCAATAATAAGTTATATATTGCATATTATCAAGCTTTGCTTGTCCCGTGTTAAATTTGTAAGCAAAACCTGTTAGGGACCATATGAAAAGTTTTATTGTTACATCTGGATGAAGATTTCTTTCAATAAATTTCAATGTTGACCCGCGACTGTGTGCAAGTTTTAAATTAAGGTCTGTTGTGCATTTGAGTGACACCCCTGTCTTAAACCTGTCATTCAACTTTTATATGTTTCTATTGATATTCTATTAGCGTCTATGGGTCTTGTGCATGTGCTGTCATCTGTGCATTTTGGACTCTAACATTCCTCTCTATGTCACAATCAATGGTGGTCATAAGGGTCTAATTCAAGGCAGAAATTCCAGTTATTCAGGGGTCACATTCCCTATCCATATGTCCGAATTCCCATTCACTTCAGGCAAGTATGTCAGTGTGAGACCAATGGACCAGGTGACCTTTGCACATACATATAAGCACAACTCACTGCAGACATGATCGCACCCTGTAGCACCCACACCCACCAGAACACCAACACATGTTCTCCATCCCAAACATATATCTATGCGCCAACATGCGTCCACATGTCACACTCTTAAAATCCCTATTAAATCCATTTGACAACTGGACAGCATACTAAACTGGGAAACACACACCCTCTCCCTCAAAGACACGCACACACTTTCACATACACACCCTGGCAATAAACCCCCTGTGTCTCATTTCCCTCCCCTACCCCTCAGGTTCCTGCCACCCCATGTGGAGCAGGTGGGCAACAGGCAGACCAAAGCCTCTGGCGCCCCAACTCAAACACACATACACACATGCTCTCTTTTTTAACTATGTTACCGCTCTCTATGTTACCCTTCATGAAACTCATCTTAATGACCCCAGATATGTTAAAAAGCTCCGCCACTTAAAGCAGCAGCCTCTTTTAGACACTTAATTTGACATGCTTGAAAGGAAAACAAAGAAAGACCCCTGTTGTGTCTTTCAACAGTATCCAATCAAGCTTGCCACTTAATTAACTGACTAAGAACAAGCTTATAAGGATCTATTTTATTAAGCCCTATAAAATACTGCTGTAATGTTAGACTGTATATACAAGCCTGCATTACAAGTAAACATGCTTGTTGACTGTCACTTTGCAATGGGATGAAGCAACATTTCTAAAATACTGATGATAAGAGAAACTACTAAATCAGTCTCAATTTTCTCCATGGCTCCAGATGGTGTAACTGACCGGTATTAACTCAGAACAATGACACACAGGTGAAGGACTGACGGAAAGCACTAAACGCTGGTGACAGACTAGAAAGAAAACAGCCAAAGAAATTGATTTGCAAAGAAATCTCGGCTGAATACAAATAAAGAGTAAAGGTTTCTACATTAGACCTGTATGACAAAACAATCAACAATACTCTATAATCAGTAATAATTTTGTTTGTATACAAAAGAATATTGCAGTGAGTGTGAGTTTGTTTGGCTGCATGAATTTAAAAAATATCTGGGGACATGGTACAAGGTAAATAGGGTTTTGGCAGACAGTGAGTCCAAAATAGAAAACAACATAGAGGTAATGAAAGAAAAAATACAGACTGCAAAGTCCTTTCAAGTCTCCGCATTTTGCTCTAAAATATTTCCTCTTGATTCCCATAACTTAAAAAGGAAACGGCACAGCGGGGCTTTAAAGTTCAGTTCGATAGCACACAACTGGATCTCACAGCCTTGAGCCATTATCAAGTTAAAATGATAACAAACCTCAACTGGCAACATTTGATGAGAGTCATTCATTGCTGAAAGTCAACTTCAATCAGACACTTTAATACGGGAGAGGGGAGGGGGGGGGTGAAGGATCCAATAATCCTGGTGGAACCACACTTGCTCAGTTTAATTATTCCTAATCTACAGTGGCCTAGACGTTTATTCCACAAAGTAAGTGAGTGAAACAAGCAGTAATTTGGAGTGTGTCTTTGAATGTATGTCTGTCTGTGATTCCCTGTTTACCGCAGAATAAGGGCAACACTTTTTGAGGATATCCTGGGTTCAGAGAGAACACTCGTTAAAGCTAAACAGCTATCGCCTACCTGGCAGCGATGTATAACGTCCTGTTCATGATCATGATGAGCTGGATGTCCAGTTTGTGCCGCTGAGTGTTGTTCCGGCCAGGTTTGTGGCCGACAAATGCTGGATACTGCTTCGTGTCTGCAGACAGAGGAAAAAAATGAATCACTAGAGGAAGTAACCTTCTACTTACAGAAGTAATAACTTCTGAATTTAGGAATGTCAGAAGTTCTCTCACAAATATCAGCTCATATGTCATATGTCCTGCTCTGAACTGCTCAGTGCGTCTCATTTTTAACTAGCTTTTAGTCCTTGGTATTCATATTTGTGATATATGTAAATTATTTGCAGCATTGAAGGCGAGGCTGACAACTGGAAAGTCAGCTGCACATAATAGACAAAAAACAAGGAAGTCAGGCATCAGTAGCTGGTGCGGAGCTGCCTATAGGTGGCTTCAGGTTTGGGAGGCAGACATCCTCTCTACCAGGGCGGCCTGGTAGCTCAGTGGTTAAGGCAGAAGGCTGGGATGCAGAGATAGCAGGATTGATTCCCAGCTGAGGCACCCAGCCCATCCCCCATACTAGATGTGTCCCTGTGCGAGAGCACCAGCGCTAGCTCCCCGAGCGCCGCGTGTGGCTGCTCACTGCCCCCCCCAAGGGGTGATGGGTCAAATGCAGAAGAAAATTTTCATTGTAACATGTAAAAATGTATCAATGACACTAAAGCGGATTCTACTTCTTCTACCTTTAAGACGTAAAACATTCCTTTTTGATAAAGCTTATATTTAGAGCTCTGCTGCTCTGCTGGGGGACCTCTTCTCTTCCTGCAGGTATCCCCCAGCCCGTGTGTAGTTACTGCCCCTATCAACCTGCCCATGGGTGTGAAGCCTGCTGTTCTTTTCCCTCTGGTTCTGCTGGACGTTTTTTCTGTTAAAAGGAGTTTTGCCTGCTGCGTAGTCCTTGCTCAAGTGGGATTGTTGGGTTTTCTACATAATTATATATACTTTTATTCTGTAAGGTCTTAAACCTTTGTAAAGTGCCTTGAGAGGACTTTTGTTGTGATCTGACATTATATAAATACATTGAATTAAAATGAATAGGCTAAGAATGTACTGAAAGGTACCATGCAATTTTCTGTTGTTAGTGGCTTTGCATGAAAGTGCATGGTTTAAATAAACAGGCTGATATAAGGGCAGGTCTCTGTGAGGATGCCTGGCTTCTGTTTCAGCCTCTACGGCCAAGAAGTACGGTGTTACACCCAGAGAGGGTGCAACGGGACAGAACAGAGGGGAAACAGTGAAAACACAGAGGAAACAATGACCACATCTTTATCGCCTGCCACAGTGTTTACAATATCACACAATGCATTAGGAGCCCAACAGAAAAACAGCGGATTATCCTTTGATGTGAGGTGGGCTCCATTTCAAATGCTGCTTTAAGTCCTTCATTTTAGTGTGTGCAGAGGGCCTATCCCTGGGCACCAAATTACACTCCACGCCTTCAAAATGCATTCACTGGAGGGGGAGGTGTGGGATTCAGGGGGAAACAAGGAGTTGAGAGGGATGTAGAGCAGTGACCAGGATGCAGCAAGTGAGATAGATACTGAAGAGGAGGATTTGTGGAAAACAATGCAGGAAGTGTGTCGGAGAGATCCTGTGCTGAGGAACAGAGCAAAAGAAGGAAGGATGTTACTGTACTTACAGTTGCCGTGTGACATGCTAATAGGTTCGCTGTCTTCGGGGAAGCCCGCCCCGGCTATTTGCAGTAGCGTGAAGTAGAGTAACAAGGCCTCTGACCTCATGGTCGCACCCACACTGCTGCTGCTGGTCTGCTACAGATTTACCTCAGCCTGTACAAAGAAAATTGGTAGACATGGAGGAGATGGAGAGGGACACGGAGAAAGGGATAGGGAGGACAGGAAGAAAGAAATAATATCAAATCTGTTTTCACCTGGATGCCTCCTCAATTACTTTCCCTCCTCGCTTTCTGCATTCTTTGTGTGAAACAAAGAAACGCGGGACTCAAAGCAGGGAGCGACGAGCGGCAAATGAGAAAGGAGTTAGACAAATAGATTCAAGTCCACCTGAATTAGCTGTTTGTGCATTTTGCACGGCTCATTGCAATGTGCCAGAGATATATTTATATATGCATCTTTGATGACTCAAGTAAGCCGTGTGGCAAGCAAAACAGAATTAATTGGATTAGGGTGGTAATATGCGTCATAGATCGATGTCAGGCATAGAAGATCTCTGTGCGTCCCTCTTCCTGTCTCTCGCTGTGTGTAACAGGGTCTTAGTGAAGTGGGAGAGCTCTTGTTGAGATTAGTCTGCTGTAAAGTATCAGCAGTACCTGGAGATGGGGCGAATGGTGTGGCAAGTACCTAATTTCCCACTTGTCAGTCTCCTACAAGGGTTGCACTCCTTCATTCTAACTCATACAGGCCGGTGACAGCCACAAGCTACGTCGGTGCATCAGTATGGCTATTGTACCCTCAATTTTACTACAATGGTTTGAGAGACACTTGTGGTTTCCTTTCTATCTTCTGCATCTCATTTGCCGATGAGACTGCTTATTTCCTCAGTAAGAGACACCTGAAAGACACCTTGTCCTCACCTATCTGATTTACTAATGTAGCATATATGTGCACGATAAGATGGATTTATAGCAGATGCCCAATTGTGCTGATCTAATGTCTTCCTTGCACAAACTGCAGCAACTAGTGCAGTTTGTGGCAACAAATCACACCCATAAATCATTATTATCATTATTTTGTCTGTAATCTAATCAAGAATAAAGCATTTAATTTGCATAAAGCGCCGTCTTTTTTCTCAGTCTGAGCTGCGGGGGTGAGATGTTCCTGGCTAGATAGAGTAAGGGATGCTTCAGGTATGAAAAATTGAATAAAAAAGTCGATTTCATTTGCTCCAGTCTGATAAGAGTTGTTTATCCCGCACTGCATTTTCTTTTGCTATTATATGTCCAAGGGGGGAACAAACAGGAGGGAGGAAGGAGAGAGAAAGAGTGAGAGATGGGGGATTACTTTCTCTTTTCTGTGTCATGGCTCTCTCCTTCTCTCTCCCCCTTTCTCTCCATGCTCCTGTGAATCTCATTCAGGGGAGGAATGAAAACACTATTCACTGGGAGAATCACTTTAACACTGAGGAGAATACCAATCCTAAAGCCTAGATACGACCTTGATCTCAGAAGCCACTCTGTGTTCCCCTCCCTCCTTCCTCACTCTTTGGCCCGTTCCTCTTATCTTGACAAAGTTTTATTTTTTATATTGCACTCTCTATTTTATGAGAGAGAGAGAAAAAAAACACAAAAATTGATTTTCTCTCACTTTTGCCTTCATCGTACAGCGAAGGTTGCCCGAACTACACTTGTGCTGCGAGTTCCAACTTTATCTAAATTGTAAATAAGGGGCCTGACTTCTCTCTACACAGTACAGTAAACGTCTGCAGAGGGGTAGACATGACTGAACCCAGAGTCGGAAGTGTTCAGTAATTGACTGATGAGCAGGAAGTGGCAGGAGACATAAAGGTTGGCCCCGAGGGAGCAAATGTAGTGAATGACAGACGAACGCTGCGCTGAGCCACAATGTAAGATGGGAATACTTGATTAAGTCACAATCTAGATGCTGTGTTGGTAATGTTTTGTTTAAATGAATCTCAGGAGTTTAATCATACTACGCTCATTTGTCCTGCGCACGCTGAGGTGATTTCTAAATGCGAGGCACATCTTCAATCTATATCAATGGGCTGTAATAGGATGCTAAAAACTGTTAGTCAAACCATCTCACACTGCCGCCTGTGATATACAAAATAAATTGAGCACAAAATGATTTAAGTGAAACCCCTAAGCCTTCCAGTGGCCCTTTCATTACCAGCTGCCACACATGAGTAACAGGAGGGAGCGAGACACAGTCTATCTTTACCGAATTACACCCTTTATGCGGAAGAGCAAATTGCTTCCTTGTGTGTGAGTGTGACTCTGTGTGTGTTTCTGTGTGTGTGTGCATGTTCAATCCTGATAGATAATGCTACTATTGCACAGCACTGCAGATGACAAACACACACATACAACCTGAGAACATTAGGATCCAAGAATCAAAGCTTAAACTTCAACAATAAATTACCCACTACCAAAAAAGGCACACTTGTGCACATGGAAACTGTAGTGTGTGGATTTCCTCTGTTTTAAAAGAAGACATAAAGAGTAACAGTGAAGCCCTATGCCTCCTCCTCAGGCTTTTAATAGATAATAACATTGTGAGAACCTGAGCTGCTATTCTCTAACACCTCCCGCACACTCTCTCGATGATAAAGTAGCTAGTTATGAGTGCACATAACCAGTGTGTGTGTGTGTGTGTGTTCTCGTGTGTGTGTGCAAAGCAGAAAGGGGAGAGGGGGTAGAGTTAATCAAGCTGGATGCTGGCAGGAGGCCACCAGTAGGTAATAAAAACACAAGGACCCCCCAGAATCTGTCTACTTACCCGCCATCTTATGAATAACTCCACACACAATTTGCACACATGCATGCACACACACCCAGTCACTCTGTATCCCTACATCAAGAAAATGTACACAACTAAAGCAGGAAACTGTCAGAAACTGGTTCAGAAGGTTTGCAATCAATATGTCGATACAGTTCAACGCAACAAACTATCGCGAACACAGAGACAGACACACACATTCTGTTTTCCTCCCGAGATGGAGCCACCCCGCGGGGACAGCCGAACCTAACTGCATTAGCTTTAACAATAAACAAATTATCAAGTCTAATGATGTTATTGCTGCTGTTGCATCAACATGTTAGCTATGGGTGCTCGCAGCTAAAACATACACGCAATAACACTCATTTATTAGAGCAACAAGTTCCGCCGCGGCGCGCTTTAGGTGCGGAGCATATAGGAAACGTTCCCCATCATTTAGCCCCGCATTTAGTTTGTCACCCTAGTTAAGAGCACAAGCAAACAAAGCAGAGGTGCCGACACTTATGATGAAGATTAGTTGGGCATATATGCACACAACACATTACGGTCCCAGTTCTTCATCTCCTGAGGGCCCCCACTGGGCCAACCATCAAGCTGCGCAACGGAGTGAGACACTGCCATTTAATTACATCAGAGCAGACCTGTTGATCGCCATGCTTCTGAAACCGCCTTCCCAAGAAAAATGACAGCATTGTGTGTCTCAGCCAAGGGCTTAAAAACAACATGTGTTTACGCTCAACTGAGAATGCTCTACAGCGGCTTTGTCCCTCGAGAGAAAAGGAAGAATTAGTCTAATGTTGTCACAGAGCCGCCGATGGATTCTCACCGATGCATTCCTCCAACTCTCACCAAACTCACTGCTAAAGTGATTTATTTTGGCCGACTGATCAGACCTGTTGCCCTGTTCATGATGTCCTCAGAAGACTCTTAAGTGGGTCATTTTGTTTGGCTTCCTCCATGGCCATCCGTCTGTCCTCGTCCACATATTCTGAATAGCTGCTCTGTTAATAAATGGCTTAACATCGCAAAGATGCATAGAATAGTTGCCCCGCGGGTTAAGGACACGCACAAAGCCACCTCATCAGTCTTCAGATGTTGCTGCATTGAGTCTCAGGTCATGAAGTTGTGCGGTTTAAAACATATCATTGTCAGTTCCATATCATAAGAAATAGTTTTTTGATTGTTGTCTAATCAGAAGAAAATGTTCCATATGAAAGTTTTAAAGTAGCAGCTTCTTCTAAATGCTGTCCGACAGCTTTGCTACGAGTGCAGCCTGCTTGTGTTTATATTTGGCAGTCTGGGTAATGTCCACAGATTGGTGCTGACGGGTTTACAGATGACAGGAATGCCAAAGAGAATGGGTGGCTTACTGGCAACGTGCTGGTGCATGTCTATGTGTATTAGCTCTCCAGTCACTATATTTGGAGGAGGCATTTCTTCTTCTGTCGTGCATTAGAAGGGGACACAAGCAGAACGCCACCGCCATACCTGTGTTTCTGCATCAACTCAAGCATGCTCTGTGGTGATTAATGTTTTGTCTACAAGCGTCGGTTTAACCATGTTATGAGGAAAACACATTTATCACTGTTACTCATCATAATCTCCAGACTCTTTCTCTAAAAAGGATTTCCAAAGGAAACTGTTCACAACGTGTTGTGAGAGCTTTCTAGAGTTTTTCATTTCAAGTCAGCAATTTGGGTCCTGCATCGTACCTGTTGTTTTTAGGCGGACTAGTTAGAAAAAACAACTCCACACCTCCATACCACTAGAGATAAACATGAAAAAATAATATTGACAGAAGAGTAGTTCTTCAACTCTACTTTCTATTCATCGTTGCTGCAACTGCTTAAAAGCCAAAGTGGTTAAACAGGCAGATTAATGAGTGTGGGGTAAGTCCAGCACATCTCTGTTGTGTGTGTGTGGCACCTCAGCAGCATTACACAGCAGAAACAGATATTACACTCAGGTGTGAACACAACACCCCCAACACCAGACCGCACTAAAACCCATACACTTTTACAACTCAGCCACATACAGAAAGTGCCATATTGCTAAGTCTAGCATTGCTTCAGACGCCCATCCATAGTCACACTCGGTCTGTGGCATGCTGGAGGATGAGGTGTGAAGGTAGAAATGAACAGAAGCAGAGAAGGTTGGAAAGACAGCCAGGTGAAAATAATGCATTGATCCACCATATGGGGATAGGAAATGGAACACATCCAACCACCTAGGGCTCTCGCTTGGCAGGTGTTTACACTTGTCATCCCTAGGCTGATAAATCAGAGAGAAAAGACAGGAGGAGCTGTCTGCCTGAACCCAGGAGGCCATGATAAGAGGAGGGAATGGAGAGGGAGCGAGGGGGAGGAACCTGCCTATCTCTTCTGAGAGCAAGAGCCAAACTAAGAACTAATATAAGCACACAAATAAAGACACACGCATTTGCTTACTCCCACAAACAGTCCTTGAACCATCGTTGAAGTGTCGTTTTGTTTTCTTTTTCTTCTCGTCTCTTAGAAGTTGGGTTCATATGAATATCTGTACGGAGGTAATCCATCATGGGTTTATTATTAAAAGACAATGAAGAAAACATGAATGAGGCACCCTGTCGCTGTAGGCCCTTTATTAAAATGGAAAACCAAATGCAAGGACGTCTCCCTTTTAGGAGGTGACGGATTGATTCTGGAAGTGGGCCAAAGATCACTCAAAAAGACAAGAGGGAACAGCGAGGCATAAAAACTGCAAGGGAACAGAAGGAAAGCGCCAACTTGGAACAACAGCATCCTAACAAAGACATACAGTGACTGGAGATAAGCTACTATCTTTATAACTCTGTGATCTAAAAGCCATTAGGCCTGGACATGCTTCTGTGCTTCTTAATTATTAAAAACAATTATCTGTCGCAAAGCAATGAATATCCATTGAGGACAGTCTCTGTGGCAAATTACCATAGATGTAGAAATAAGTATAATAAAAAGTAAGACGAAAAAGTGTAATGAGGAGAGGAAATGAAAGGAGAGAGACTGAAATGAAAGAGAAGGAATGAATAAAAAAAGAAGCAAGGCAGAGAGATGGGGGGGGGGGGTGGTAATGGATGTTCACTGTCTGAGAATGATCCAGAGTAAACTGACATCACACCGACCCTGCCACCAGCAGAAATCAACCAAGGAGAAAGATGAGAGGAGATAACTACCTACAACGCACTACATTGTTTTAAAAGTAGGTCAAGAACTTGTTAGGCTGCTGAAACGAGCTCCAAAATTACCTCAAGCAGCCGAAGGTTTCGCACTGAGGTTTATCTTACATGGAGTTGTATCAGCTTCTAAACATCCAGAAAATGATCTCATTTTCTCCAATTATTTAACACAAACCCATGAACAGAATAACAATGGAATATAATTCAGGCCTGCAACCCTTTTTTACACTATGCTATCTCATCCTCACAGTTTCTCACTTTTTACTCACTAAACCTGACATACCTCAACAACTACTGGATGAGTTGGCGTAGAAATGCATGGAGCCAACGAGGATGACTCCTAAATACTTTGGTGATCCCTTCACTTCTCCATTATTCCATAAAACTGACATTTAGTGCATGGTCTTGACAAAGTATTGAAAGGATTACTAGAAAATCTGGACTGTGCACGTTTAGCATAAAGCTCCTAAACTCGCTGCACGCTCTACGTAGCCCACGTGGCCATTTGTCATCTATGTTCCTTTACCACCTCTCACAGAGTTAATGAAAACACTTGCTATGGTATCACTGTCATTCGTTTCTTTCTCTGCTCCTGATATCCTCATATTCCCGTCTCTTCATCCACTCACAAATGGCAGCAAAGAACAAAAAGATGTGCACAGTACAGGTTTTTTGTCACTTAGTGACACACATTCAACACAAAGCCCAACTCACATCACACACACACACACACACAACTGGCGCCCAAGAGATTGACCCCTTAAAAAAGAAAGATGTTACACATCTAAATACCAGAACCTTTTCCAGGTCTGTCAGTCATTGCTCACAATGATACGAGCTGAGTAACCTAATCAATCTGGAAGCAGCTGATACCAAGCCGTGCTGGCGAAGCCCAGAAACATGTTGCTGATAAGGACATACGTGGCAGCACATGGCCTTCTCTGTGTCTCTTTTGATCCAATTCTAACTTGGGTGTTTGACATCGCACTGTTCATCCCTGTTCACTCTTTATTCACATTGCAGTTGGACACGTATGCGTAACTATGCTTGAGATGGCCCCCTGGTCAAAAAAAGCAAAAGCAGCTGAGAGATACAAAACGATTCTCAGTGTTTCTCCGGAGGTACAGGAGAGAAATAGCAGTAAAAAATGTCAGAATGTCACTGAGCTAAATGCCACATTAACTCCGCAGAGAGGGAGGAATGACTGAAGCCCAGCGCCCCATGGAGCAGCGATGGGGGTGTTGAAACTGTCACACGGCATAATGCACATTTTACTTGCAAACTCACTTTATGACGGCCGACTGTGGGGTGCCTTCAGGCGATGCTGCGCCATGACGTGCTATGCTTAGTCATGATACAGGCCAGGTGCTCACAGCTCGTGAGGCTAGTGAGTCAAGTAATACTTTAAATTAGGAAAACACATGATGTTTAGAAACGTGTGTCTGAAATACAGGATGAACTAAACACTGGGACAGATACAAGTTCAAAGAAGGGGTTAAGCACATCCTCCTCGGGCTCCCGTCCTCAGTAAACATCAGCACAGCCATCAGCACTGACAAGTATAACTGAGAAATCCATTTCTGTGGTTGTCTGGTTAAGTATTTTCAAATGCAAAATGCATGAGCTCTAAAATGATTTTTTATGTAATTTCTAGAGGAGAAAAAAAATGGTTCACCAGCGGAAAGAGGGAAAAGCTTCACAGCAATTCATGCATAAGTTACTTTGAGTCTTAGCAGAAATTCGTCTGTGTATTTAGAGGACTATTGGAGACGTAGCGGAGGGACACTGTGCTCCTAGAATAGCTTTCACACAAATAAAACAGGATGAGCGATCAATAAAACAATAGTGGTGAATCTGGCCTGAGAGCTGCATAGTTTCCAACCTGTTTCCTCAACAGGCCCGAACTGTAAATGAGAAAAGTCTCAAAGTCAATATTCAACGACGGCTCGCTAAGTGTTTTTACTAAAGATAGAACAGAGGGAAAGAAATCTGGAGGAAAGAAATGAAACTTTTTATCCTTGCTGGACCTTGACTAAACAGACATTAATTATAATCAATACTGTCTGTACATATGCATGAAATCCTCAAACGTCTGTGAATCAGTATCTCCATCCAACGTGTGACCTTTGTTCTTAGGACAGAGGAAGAGAGTTCCCGATGTTAAATAGCACACGTGCTTAACCTTAAACTGTTATACAGCTCTGGAAATGTAACATCTGGCCAAAAAACGCCTCCAAAATATACACACACATATATTTTGCATGTGCTGTGACACTCAACTTATGCAGCTGTTTTTGTTGTGTTTCTTTTCCTCTAGCTGCAACGAAACTGGAAAAACCGACACAGGATATAAGCGGGTGGCCTGCAGGGACTGAATAAGAGGTGTGATGGTTTTCTGTTTTCTGGTGCCGTTTTCACATCTCACTGCTTTCTGCTTCTTCATAATAGGTGTGCTTCAGAGTTGTACAAGGTGCGATACCATCTCTGCCTGTGCTCTATTGTGTATTTAATGCCCTCTCTCTATTTCTGTTCAACGGGCTTAGCAACATTTTGAACTGCAATACATCAGCTCTGAGTTTCAGTTACTGCGCAATTAACAATGCTGTGCTGCAAACAGCGAGCACAAGCATACTGGAAATCTTATGATCAAAAAAGGAAGTTAGAGCCATAGAAATGCACGTAAGCAGTAAACAGTGTTCAGTAAAACGAGATACCATGTGCATGATCCATAAGGTCTGCAAATGTAGCACAATTTCATTTGCTGTCCTGCCAACACAGAAAACCATTTCAGCTCCGTTAATGGCATTTTCTTGTTGAGCTCCCAGTTCATTTGATGCAGGTTCCATTATGCTAAGTGATTGAGTCTGTGTCCTCACTGATAACTGGCTAGCTGGCCTTCAGTTCCACAGCAACGAGCCTATCAGATCTGCCTGAGCATGATGCTAATCTCTGTTAGGGCAATATGAAGGCCGCGTGTCAGGGGACAGCAGAGCGCACCACTACCACACATTTCCTTGGTTTCTTTATTATTATGCTTCTCTGCTTCTTCTTAAGTACAAACCATTTTTCTCAGTCAGTCACAGTTTATTTTCTATCTCTCTTTCTTTCTTCTTTCTTCCTTTCCTTACCCTACTTCTCTGCTTTTCATTCTCATTATACCGACACAACAGCTAAATGCCTCATGCTTCTTCAAAAAATAATAAAACTACCACAACATCCCACAAACTACGATTCTTTCCATTTTCTCCATGACAGGAAACGCACGTATATTTATAATGATGATGGAATAAACTAAACACAATTATGCTCTGTGTTAGTCTGTGATGTTGTGATACTGATAACAGAGTATCTTGTTTTCTTTTAGTGCATCACATCCAATAGCATTATGAATCATCTCCGATAAACCAGGACATTCAATCCAGCTGCTTCACGAGTCCACAGTCACAAACTGACAACACGTTATACCACAGTAGCTGTTGTATTGCCAATGTACAGAATGAAACTGTCTGAATGTTGTTATCTCCGCGGACCAGATTGTGGGAGTGATGCGGCTCGGATCCAGCTCTGAACTAATGAACAAGATGACAATGCTCAGGCAGGCGGATCATTGAGACGCTCCACCAGTGTGCAAAATAATATATGTGAAAAGAAAATGAATTCCACAATGCAGAACAGTCAGCTGCAAATACATGTTGTGAGACTGTAGCATAGCGGTGATCGTCACTACCGTCACCATTATGTCACACGGTGAGGTAACACACTAAGTACAGTAGCCAGCTCTGATACAGGTGAGATTTTCAAGCCTGTTTCTTGCTTGTGTTTGAGTTCTAATGCCAATAAATAATGCTGCAGGAAGAATTGGGGAGAAATAAGTGGAGCCTAGTTACACAAAAGGAGCTTTAAAAACCAGACGATACCTTCAAAGATACACAACAGAGGTGATATAAGTGATGCAAGTCTTCAGGAAACCACTGTCGCTGTCTGCAAAACTGATTAGAGCTAAGCCAATCAGTAGAGTTAGAGCACTTAGTGTGTCACAGCGCCTACAGTGCTGTGGACAAGTTGTGCGACACTTCATATAAAAACAAGAATACAATTGAATTCACAAATTCACAAATGAACAAATCATTTAAATCTTCCACTTATGGCTTATAAAGCAACCGTCCAAAGGGAAAACACATTTTGATGTGCAAAAAAAATTATTTTCTAATGAAAGTATATCCATCTGAGAACATTGAGCAATTTGACCTCAACATGGCCGAGCTCTGTGTTATGAAGGAGTCAAATTAAATTTAGAAACACATTCTGAACCCATTAATTACAATGACTACATAGTTGTGTAGGCTAATTATCCATTAACAGTTACAGTAGCTATGAGCCTGCCAGCAACATAACTCAGGTCGGTACGTTCAGCGCATGGGGCTCGACTATCAGCTGACCTCAGTGGAACATGCATTTATGAATTGCATCAACATGCATTTATGGCTGCTGTTCATATTAGACAGTGTAACACATGGGCTCCGTATAATAAATGTACATGTAACAATAATTAACTTAGCAAGTTAAAAATAAAATGCTATGTACAATCTCAAATGTCAAATAAGTTATAAAGCTGAGCACATTTGCATGACAGACACTGAAACATGAGTTAATAAACACTGAATGTCAGGTCCATGCTATGAGTGTATGAATTCCAGTGCCACAAGAGAGGTGCATTCTTTATAATGAGACCACAAAATCAATACAGAAAAGCAGCTCCGGCGCTTCACAAGTTTATTCTAGCTGCACTGTGAAAGACAGCAGCGGGATAAAAGTGAATTCAGTTCAAAGGTTATGAGAACAGATAAGGAAAAGAAATACAATTCTCCCGATGTTCACTCTATCGTCTCCTGCTGCGAGTGATGTGATGCTAACGCGTGTGCTTTAAACGTTTGTCTGGTTGGGCACCACGAGCAAAATGTACACATGTTAATTGTAAATTGAACAGTGCGTGACGACTAAAAATACCTGCTGTTCTCCTAAAGGAGGTAACATAAGCACAGGCGAATACACACAGAGCAGGCCCCTTGGGGTTGCAGACTTGACACAAAAGAGATTTTATAGCAGAAAATAAAACCCAGAGATAAGACATACATTTTTTTTTGGAGCCGAAACAAAGAGAATCTGACCTTGTGTTTGTTTAGCAGCTGTCTGAACCGAGACTGCCATCATCATTTCTCATATGCACAGTAATTATGCTGTAATTACAGTATGCGGTTGCAATGAACACAGGTTGTACATCAGAGACTTTACCATCACGTACTAACTTGTGTAGAACAGTATGAAATTACATCTGAATCACCGCCTTTCAATTCAATTCAAAGTGTTTAGAATATTCAGGACCTAACTGACATTTATGTTGAAATTTATTTCAAGTGTCACAAGACTTTTACAAGCTACAAGATCCCTCGCAGCCTCTCACTCCCCCATCGCTGCCCTTCCAGAGAAGCATATATATATATTGCAGTCTCTGTCTCTGCCTCCCATCACAAATTTCAGCAAAGCGCAGATGACGGTTCTCCGATAAGCAATTTTCCATGCGGTGTCACAATCTCTTCGTGATCACTAACTTCTTATATCGACTGTGTCATGCAATTTTTCTAATGGAAATGTTGTATTAATTCAGTGGCTGGGCCTATACGTCATTGGCTATAAATTTCCCTCGAGGGGTCTCGGAGCAGAGCTGACCTGAGCTGGACCAAGCTGGGACTTTTCATCGGCTGAATGGGATTCAGGAATACAACTGTCACTGATATTAACATTTTACTATGTAGATAAATTCTAATTGACTGTGATCATTATTCATCATGATCTGCCACTTTAGAAATTTAAGGTTGTCACCCAACAGTGCTAAAAAATACGCGAGGTTGGGAGTAAACAATCATTCCCTCAACATCCATTAAAAATAGTCAAAGAAAATAGAAGTAGCATGATTTTCATCGAGCAAATGAACAATGAACTGGAAAAAAAAATGTTTACAGTTTATAATAACACTGCATAATTGCTGAAAACTTGAAATGTGGAAGGTTGAGGATACAATTATCCTTTTTTATCTATTTTCTCCCTTTCACACCATGACTCACAAAGTGTTGTTCCTCTCAAGTGATAAAAGCTTTAACAGCCTACCATTTCACACTTACAAATCCTGATTACTTTTTTTTTTCTTTTTCTTCGGCAGAATTTACCACACGGAAGGCTTTTGCTAAAAACCTCAACCAATTCCTCTGTCTTTCATCTTTAACCTTACAACTTCACAACCTCCTCCATCACCCCACACGGGCAACATCTAAAGATCTGAATTTACGACTTCCTGTCAACATATGGACAGAGGAGGGGAAAATAAAAGCACTGGGTGCCAGACTGAAGGTAGCAATTGCTTTAGTCGTGACCTGTTGTTCTCAGTCTGGGTCATAATGACGGATGCGGTGTGAAGAGACGACTGAGGAGAGAGACTGCAGCGATTGGATGTCGTGCGTGTCTGTGCAGCATGTGGCTACGTGTTGCCGTCAGATGGTGACCGACTGCGCTGGTGGTGCAGGTAGGCGCACGCCTGATGGCATGAGCCTACCTGCAGCTAGACAGAAAAAAACACAGGGGGAAACCAAAGCCTGAGAGGCGCACTCACCGCAATGATACGCTAATGATTTCATTACTACCATGAAAGAATCTAGACATCTCCCTGCCTGACTGCCTCTTTGTGCTTCTCTTTGTCTGTCGCCTGAATGACTGCCAGACACCAAACCTGCACCAGGAATAAAGTTTAAACCAGCTCCCCTTAATTATACGTGCCTGCAGTTTATGGGATGAACTGGGGAAGATGTTTGAAGAGAAGTTGGGAAATGGTTGATGAACTGTGTAAGAGAATGGACAGATTTAAGAAAGAGAACGGGGATTAGGAGAGACATCTATCAAAGCTGTTTATTGAGTGGGCGATGAGTTATCATGTCAGTCCACATTTCAGGGAAGTCTGATGAATCATGTGAAGGGAGGCCTCTGTTTTGTCTCAGACACTTTGGTATTTTAAAGAGACAAAAGAACAGCGACTTTATATCAAACCCAAAAAGCAAAAGCACCAGAAGACACTGATTTATGACTGCAGGAGTATCATTGTACACCTTTATGTTGCAGTGCATTTTTTTATTAATGCTCATCATCATCCATTCACAGTTCTTTTTTGTATTATACACTTAAAGCAGCAGTGCTGTCAAATCACCGCTGACCTCAATACCACACTGTAAAGTGTAAAGCCTATTTGCTAGCACTTCGAGGACGTCCGTAGCATTTGTGCCTAAACCTAAACGTCTTTTCATAAAGTCAACCAAACCACAAGTCATGCACATGTTGTTATGAGTGACCTTTGACTGGAATGGGAAGCGGAATTCTGTGATGCTGTGGGACAAGAGCGCGTTTGGAGTTAAACGTCAACGGCGCCATGATAACACGCTCGTAATGGCAATGCCAACATGTTGAGGTTTGATAGGTGGGTGCGATATTTATCTTGTAGATGATTAGTCCAGTTGAGTAGTTCAGACGTGTCACTCAAAGCTCTAAATGTCAAACGTATGGTGTGACTAGAGGCAAAGTTTGGGGATCAACAAAGACACTGAGATTGTTAAACCCATTAAAGTCTAGCACCTTTCAGTGCAATTAGACCCATATTTATTCTGATGCTTCAGTGTGAACAGACTGACACAGCGATCCATAGATCCGGACCCTTTAGCATGACCAAAAAGTTCACCGTGATAAAATGTGTCTCCCTGCTATAGTGTGAAAGGGGACAAAGTTTTTACTTGTTTTGTGACAGTACATTCTGAGATTTTAAAATATGGATTTGTAGGCAAGCGCAGCAGCCCACACAGCCTCTGATACACTTTATTAATATTTCACATACACACAACTTCTTGTATAGAAAGGTCAGTAGAGCAGTGTCGTTTCATACATCTCATCCCTCAATGTTTACATGAACAAAAAGCCAGCAAATACAATATAGCTTCTATTTCCTCAGTGATTTGTTACTTCTTCTCGTGTGTGTGTGTGTGTGTGTGTGTGTGTCTGTGTGCGCGTGCTCTAACTAACCATCTCATTTCCTCATAAGAGGAGTTAGTCTGGCTGTGACTGCATCCTCTGGCACACTCACATTAACATTTCATCCTGATTGTCTCTGTCAAAGTAATTCATCATCATCGACTGAAAGACTGTGGCTGGACTCCACATCGCTCCCTCTCTGTCTCTCTCTTAGCTCCTCACTCCGTTCCCATTTGCGCCCCCACCTCTGGCTTTTAGTCTCTGTTTTTACCTCTCTCTCTGTGTGTGTGTCGCTATCTCTCTCCTGTCCATCTGGCTCTTCAGATAAACAGAAGTCTGGCTCTCCTCACACAGACCGAATATCTATAAAGATGAGCGGAATCACAGTGTACTACACTGGGTTGGCTGTTTGGTCCATGAGACCCTGCAGTGGAACACAATCCATCTGTCTCCCTCTTCTTTCTCTACCTCAGTTTCCCTCCCCTCACCCTCGCAAGGGTTCAGATTGACACGCAGATTATATTCAGGAGGAAATGTGATTAATGAGTTTGCCTAAATAATGTAAATCAGCTTAATGGAACTGAAGACACAAAATGAAGGAGTGAAAATAAGCAGGGGGGAGGAGGAGATAGAGGTTGCTCCGGGTTCAAATATCTACTTAGCTGAAAGGCAACAGGAGTAAGCTGGACCCAGCTGCTGTCACACTGGCCTTGAGAGAGAGAGGAGGATAGTCAGTGTCCTCCTTTTTTCTTTCTTCTTGTTTCCCTCATTCTGTCTTCTTTTGATGAGTCCCAGGAGTAAGCTGCCCCCCCCCCCTTCCATCCATCCCTCCATCCAACACTCCTTTCATCTATCCTGATATGATCCTATCCAAACCATTACCGCCACAATCTCCAATCCAAGGACAGGGCCTGCAGCATCGCACACACGCACACACGCACACACACACACACACACACACACACACACACACACACACACACACACACACACACAC
>JAUMTR010000027.1:15315058-15380263 GCA_032270685.1 Microctenopoma stevenorrisi | reverse complement strand
TTTGTTCAGACACACACACCCACACTCACACACACACACACACACACACACACACACACACACACCCACACACTCACACACACACACACACACACACACACACACACACACACACACACACACACACACACACACACACCTTCACGAGCACGTAATCAAAGAAAAAGCCTGCAAGACAGCACTTTACAGTCTGATTGCTGCAACACTGAAATCTGTGCTTTTCTGACAGACTTGGGACCCCTAAACACATAAGAGGATCAAGTTGTTCATCCGGTAACTTAAACCATTTAACTGTTTGTGCATTAATTCCACCGACACGAAATTTTTAAAAAGAAAACAATGCAGCGCTAAGGTTTACTACTCTGATCGAGCTGACGCAACAAACGCACTCCCACAGAATTTGGAAGATTAATTTAACAAACTTTAAAAGCTGCAATACTTGTATAATTCTTCAGAATATACAATTTTAACGACGGGAAAAACTGATTCTTTTCCCCTAATCCCCTGAAGTATAGTAGGATCTATACTTTGAGTCCAGATCCTACTTTAAATGCAAACTTTGTATTTGTGTAATTGACTTAAAAGCTAAAGTGCAATACTAGACATGATGTAGTCTCATTGTCAAAGGAGGATTTGTGGATTACTATCTTTACCGTAAAACTCTGTGGTGACTAAATCTGTAAAGTAAGATAGAGCAAGGAGATAATTAGCACAGTGGGGGGCACAGGTTTCCACTGAATTAATTTTAAGAGCCAATACAACAACTCCCGGTACAACCTGCCTGCATGTATGTACCTTTCTAACACATACAGTAGGTAAAAACATTCAGACCTATTGGTAATAAATACATTTCCAAATATTTATTTGTCCACAATCAAAAGTCTTCACTTTGCCTCAGTATGATTCTGGAGAGTGAGAGACTTAACATAAACTAAATTAAATTTGATAGTTTTTATCTTCTTGTTTTTGCAAGCAGCCCAAAATACAACATTAATACTGCAACAAGATACAAATGTATATTGTGTGTAATATTAATCCGTATTTAGTTATATGTTGTAAGCTCTCAAACCTTCCAGTGTAAAGTGCCTCAAGATGACTTATGTTGGCGCTATATAAATAAAACTGAATTGAATTGAAATGTCAACACGGGCAGAAGTTTTTAGCAGGTGTAATCACGTTTATATAGTGTTTGTCAAATCATTCACTGCCTTGGTTTCTTTCTCCACACAGGTTGTTAATTGGTAGTCTCTTCAGATCAGCAGTTTGTGAAGGAACCAATTCACTGTGCAGCACTCCAGATGACTTCATTTTTCATATTCATTTTTCTTCCGCAAAGATAAGCCATCTGTGAAATGATGCTGTACTGATTCATTCTCTGGTGGCATATTAATGTGATGAATTAAACTCCTGCACATGACAGGTTAGGAGACACTTATTACTGATTGTTATGATGTGATTTAGTAAAGTTGTTTAATTCGATTTGACGGGGAAGTCCAGCTTCGTATCTGCATCCGTATTATGATTATATCTTTCATTGGCAGGGTACTTATACAATACATTTTGAGCTGGTTTTGTGTTAAAAGTGATCTAATGTAAAGCAGAGATGAGTCAAGTTGTTCTTGAGCCCATCTGGGTTTGTTTTAAAGTAGCAAAGTTCAAAAGAGTTCCCCACTTGGGAGGAAGAGTGATGGGCACATCAAAAGATACTCTGCATTTCATGAGTGTCATGCTGAATACATTTCCAGTCTGAAAATCCATTCTGTGGAATCAGTTCAGGCCACACAGGTACGTCGGCATCTGACGTGCTTCCAGAAGCACAGACATGTGCTTTGCCCTTTGACTCCATTTCGTCATCTGTCAAAAGACTGAAGCTGACAGATGAAGAGCTGTCAAAACTGTCCGTGTGAAGTAAAATGGCCCTTCAGGATTGCTCCCCTGCAAGTGCACTGTTGCCTCCTTGGTGTCTGTTGACTGGCTGATGAGATTGGTTGATGGATAAGACAACACTAACAGGCAGCAGCTAATGCCTTTGTGCCAGCGTAGCAGCACATGCCACAAGGATACAGGACCGACTCATTACAGAAGGGTCGGACCAGAACGGGTTCATTCGAGGGCAAAATCATAGTGTTTTCAATCCAAAGACCTCCTTCTAATAAACAGCATTTTAACACCGATAAAGTTTCAGTGGCCCCCGACTGTGTATTTACAAGTTTAAGATCATATAATTAAAATGCACACAGATGTCACATTAATGCGAATGGGCAATAATCTGGTGATAGTTCATAGAGATGGATTCATAATAACAGGATACAAGAGTACAGCTCATTTAACTGTTTGTAATGATTAAAAAATGATCACCAGTGATGACTAAACATGACACGATGTGTTAACACAGTGTGATGAAACTGTATTATATCAATTAGAATTAAACCAACCACATCTGTCCCACGTTTTTCTAAAAGGTCACGGAGCAAAATTACCCTTTCAACCAGATCCTGAGCACAGTCTGACAGAAAAAAAAATCAATGAGTGAGTTCCCGAAGATACCGTTATTATGAAAGCCCTGCTGAATTGACAGGCACACAGACATTTAGTGAACTACAATTTGGATCTCCAGATCACAATGCCGCTGTGATTGTGTCACCTGTTTTCTTTGTCCCTTTCCACGCAGGTGTTTCCCAGTAGCCAATACATTTGCCATTAGGAGAACTGCTTCTATTCACAGTGGAACAAACCTACGTGCACGACTCTCCCAGTATATACTATGCACACAACAGCAGTATGTGCATTTAGAGCTGGTGCTATAGAGCTGAGGCAACGCAACAACAACACAAGCTAATCCGTGAGCCTCAGATGGGTTTAGCTCGTGGGAGGGACTTAAAAGAGAGACGAGGAGTGAGAAGAGAGACTTAAAGCAGTCATTGTCCCTCCAGGAGCAGATTAACTATTTTAAAAGCAAAGGTGACGTCTATTGCTGGCTCACCACACAGGCCGGCCACTGTTCTCCAAACTCGGTGTGAGACACAGCTTTTCTTCGTTTGTTTCTCTTTTCCTTTATCTATAGTGTGAACTCTTCTCTGTGCAAATATATTCTTTGCTCAGTCGTTCTCACTCTCTTTCTTTCCTTTGTCTTTTAATCGAGTGGGAGAGCGGCATTAAACTCACTGAGAGCAGCTGCAGCTACAGTCAGACTCACCTGAGCAGGGAGAGTTGCCAAAGCCATGATGAAAACGCTGGGAGCGCGCGGAGGACCGGCGGTTAAAAGTTATTATGCTGCAGCGATGGCACCGATGAGCGAAAGGGATACGCGAGGCCACGGTGGCTCTCTCTCTCTGAGGGGAGCAGCAGAAATGTGTGACGAGAAAGAGGGGAGAATACACACGGGATACATAGGCGCAAGAGAGATGATACTACGGAGAGAAGAGAGAAAGTAGGGCATGAAGGAGGAGAGAGAAAGCCGTAAATATGAGGGTGTATTGTGAATGTGTAGAGGATGACGAGGGCTGATGAGAAGAGGCACCACAAATAATCCAGAGAGCGAACAATAGGATAAGTGGTAAACTACAGAAGGAGGAGGAGAGAGGCACGGTGAAAGTAGGAGTAAGGAAAGAGAGGCAGATATACAAGGGAAACACTTAAGGTTTACTTAAAGGAAAACAAAGACTGACACGGAAAAGCATGGCATGGAAATGCAAATAAATCCCCCTTCACCACCAAAGTGTTTTTATTAACTCTAAGAAGCAGAATAAAAGACGGAGAGAGGCATGGGAAAAGTAAAAAAAAAACAAAACACCAAATCATCGCATCTCTCTTGCGTCTCTTTGTGAATACGTAAGTGTGTGTAAACAACGTTGTGGCGCGCGTGTGCTATAATAATTCACTATGGAATCACAGTTTCTTCTGTGCAATCGCACAGCAAGCTAGTCCTCCCGTGTGATCTGCATAATGCATGAATTCTCTATATAGACTGAAGATTGGGCGCGACACCAACAATAGGAAGCAAGTGAACTTCATGTATATGTACATAATACGAAGTCGCGATGAATTATTACATAAATGTTTCAGTGCCTTCGTAGAAACGTCCTTCACAGTATGAAGACATGGCGTTCACTGAGAGGAAACACACTGAGTGAACATCCTGCATTTTACCACACACGCACAAGACCTTTATTGCACTTTCTCTTCTTTTTTTATACACACACACACACACACACAGATCCATACCATCACAATTCAGCTGCAGTATAATGAGGCCATCATGATGAGGGCACACAGAGTTACAGACAGTCTTTCATACCACAAAGCCGCGGAGTCTCCTCGAGTCTTTATCTGGCATTAGCCCCAGTGGATGTGTATGTGTGTGTGTGGCTGCCAGGCAGGGTGGGCCCCAGTGGAGAGGCCTACATGGCATGACCTCAGCAAGAGACTTCCCTCCTCCAGGCCCTGGCACTCACACACACACACAGTGCTCCCAGCGTTCCTGGCAGCGCCAGTTAATTCAGACTGCTCCTCCACATCTTTCAGTTACTGTTTCTGCTGATTTTCTCTAAGTCTCCACATTCTTTTAAAAAAAGCCATAAGAAACAAACATGCAGGAAAATAAAGATGCATTGTTAGGCTTCGTCTTTGCTACCAGGATATGTTTGACATATCACACACACACACACACACACACGTCTGTTTCTGCTCCTCCTTTAAGTCACCAAAAGTCAGATTATCCTCTCTTTATATTTAAGAAACACTAGTGCTTGTCTGATATCGAAAATGGAAACTAGGTAGCTATTTTATTATCTAGCCTTCCAATATAACTGTTGCTCTTTCATTTGTGTTTCCTTTCTCATGAATATGTGTGCTCTGCAACCTTTTCCCTTAAATACTGTCCAAACCTTGAGAAACAACACAAAAAGTTGAGTGGTTTGGTTGCTCGGGCTTTGTTTGCTGGTTTGTCTAAGAGGCTAACAAAGGAATTCATTCAAATGGGAAAAAAAATATGCTCTGTTACTTTAAATCAATACAAAACGATACGCTTGTTATAATGTGTATAAATATAATTAAAATGACCACAGCAATCAAAGCAATTAACTAAAAATATGGAAACACACTCATCCTTTCTCCTTTCAGTCAAATATAAGTGATCTTCTATCAACCAGCAGTATGCACAGTCCCACCCACTTACAACAATGTAACAGTAACAAATAACCATAATAAGCAGTAATATTAATATAGAATAAATTAATTTAAGGTTCCAACACGTGTACTACACATTGTCTCCTCGGAGCCTTTGCTAAAAGCAGAGTTACAGATGTCTATAATTACAGCATAATGATGTAACAGACCGCAGTTGATCCGTGATCCGTTCAGATCACCCTCCACGGCTCGGTACGCATATGAGCCACAGATTAATTGTCAAGGTTAACAATCGTAATTTGACATGCAGTTTTACTGCCACTGTTTAAAGTAGACAGAAGGATTTCCTGCAATTTCAAGCAAAGGTGCAGTGAAAAGATAAAAGGGACAGTGTTTTAGATTTAACTGGAGCGTGAGGTATATTAATGACTGTATGTATAGTGTCTATAAGACAAATGTTTTCTAGCCGCTCATTTTTTAAAATTCATCTGAGACAACTACACCATATGCGACCAATGAACTAGGTGACTCTCTGTCACTCCTGTAGGTTACTTATTGGCTGCTTGAAATGTCAGCGGCGGGTCAGATCTGCTGTCACTATTGTCAGTGTGTGTACGCAGTGTGTTTCCGTGAGTTGGGTGGGAGATGCTTCAATACACACACACACTGTGTGTAGCCGAAGACTGTCTATATGACGCAAGAGACGCAAGTGACACCTCTGCTCAATCAGGAGACTGAGTGTCTCTGTTGTCTAGTTTCAAAAACTCTCAAATCAGACGTCTTCTCTATTAAAATCATCACCTGTTGACCTTGCATCAGTACGGCCAAATTCAAATGAGGGGATTTAATATGCACTCGGCATCTGAATATCAGTGTTATGTTTTCACAGGTACAGTACGAGAGAGCGATGCTTTGTCATGTGGACAGATTAAATTTCCTGTTCCTAAAGATAATCTGTCAAACTCCATGCACGATATCAACAAAATCAAAATGAGACCTGATCAAGGTTGAATAAGGCAATTTTGCGCACTAAACAGGAATGAAAACACACTGCCAAGAATATACAATTGAGAGAAGTTTGCGCTGAGATGAAATGTTGGGTTGTCACGCTAACAAACAGACTGAATAATAGATGGCCTGCATCGCCCCACCCTACCTCTACCACTTCCTCTCTTTTTCTCTTTGTCTGTTAAAATGTGATCAGCTAAGAAACTCAAGCAGCTTTGGGTGTGAAACTGTATCTCTCTCAGGGGGTTTCAGCCATTTTGTTGAATTTGCATCTTAACAACCTTTCTGAGTAATTGAAAAAGTGGTGTCAGAGCCCAGAGTCTTGATCTCTGATATGGTAATTACCTTCCATTTATGCCAGCGACTTTCAGGGAGGCTTGAGTTGCAGAAGCAGCAGCTGTCTTTGAGGAGGAAGCGTAATGACCTGCATATGTCTCTCACTTCTTGGGAGCTATCACGATGCATTTGGCCGGGCATTTTCCTCTGCGGTCGACATGTCTGATTCTAAGATCCAGTAAAGTTGTCTAATCTTCTAGCAGCAGCTGAGGGAAGGAGGCAGGGACAGAATCGGGGTATGGGTGGAAAAGTAGGGGCAGACCTTTCATGTGGTTTTGCTTCCCTCTGAAATGGGTTCCAGAAGCAAACACGCTGCATACACACAGCGCTTAAATCTAAGCTTTTGATGACATGCTACTAGTTCAGTGTGGTAAGTGTCCATATGAGCTGGAAGACACATATGAGACTTACTCATCGACAGCAATCCTCTCCTCTCTTTTTTCTTTTTAAAGGCAAGATGGTTTCGTTTGGGCAAGAAGGTAAGCAGAGAAAATAACTTTAATCAAAGGATATAAAAGTGATTTCCACTGACTGAAGGACAAGTGTGTAAGACTTAATCATATATTCTTTAATGCTAAGTGAATCTTCTTTTTAAATATGCCATCTAACACTTCCACAAAGTCCCCACTGTCCAACATGAACAGGTATTTGATCTTCCCCGATATACCTAAAAACATGACAGCTGGCATACGTCAGCTGCCCGCAGGACTGTCGTTGAATCCAGGCAGCTTTTATCATGCGATTCAGCTCCATTTCTCATCTATATCTATGGACGCCGTTGCTGCAAAATGTCAAAACAAATAGCACAGAGGGATTACTTGAAGAAAGAGACATCTGACAGACGAATCTGTTCGTCTTTGCTAATGTAAACATCTCATTCAGTAACAGCGTTGGGACGTGTGTGCCTTTGTGTTGGCAGGTGCACATACACTCAGCCCGGAACAGAAAACTTCCACCCTGCTCATTACACATCATGATATTCACAGTATTTACTATTAATTACTGGAACAACAGTGTAATATCAGGTCAATTTCTGCGCCGGCCGCACCTGAAAACATGCACTCTTTAATTGCAAATGCATTTGATCTGCTGCATCTGAGGCGACACTTTCTCTCATGTCACCATCACCACAATCACTTGATTAGCTGAAGTCATTTGTCAGTTATACTGCTCTCTTCGAAAGCTGGGCCAGGCTGCAATCATGGTCAAGCTCGGAGCGAGAAATAGTGGAAGCGGGGAGAGAATAGGAACGAGTTAAATGATCCATGAAACATTCGAGGCTACCGTTCTCTGATTTATTCTCTTTATGCCTTTAAGATTAAATATTAGTATTAGCTTCATCGGCTGCTTTTAACTGAATAAAATGCCTGAATGTAGATTAAATACTGCTGAGGGTGAATGGGCTAAAAGGCTCATAAAAGCTGTGGGCACAGAAATGATCAAATTAAGCTTTTACTTTTACAAAACGGGACGTCCTTCTGATGGTGGATGAGCCTCCCCTCCCCTTCTCCAGCTCTTATGTGCTGTGCAATGTTACTGACTGCACGATCAGGGCAATGGTGCTAATTAAATACAGGACATTATCCCTTGGTATACATGTAAGTCCCAATCAATACAGAGTTTGTTAAAGAGCCACTAATGTCCATGGCTCCATGCTTCGCAGACACTAACGACCTCGCTCTGGATCCAGCTATGACAGCTGAAGACACCCAGCACATGCTCCAATCAATACCTTCTCATACTATAGCTCAGACTCTTGCTTGTCTGTCTTTACCATCAGTGCATCAATCTTTCTATCGTTCACTTCTCCTTTCGCCTCTGTCAATTTCTTATCTCTTTCCTCTCTGTTACCAATCTCCCCCTCTTTTATCCCAAACACTTTCTATCTGTCCATCTGACGCCTCTCGTCCGTTCCCTTCCTGTCTCAATTATTCACTCTCTCTCTATCTATGTCTCTCTGTCTTTCGCTCTCTCTGTTCCACCTATCTTTCCCCCTCTCCCTCTATCTCAGCCCAGCCAACAGCTTCATTGTCCTTGGGTCAGAGTGAACAATGTCAGCCCACATGGGGCCCCAGTGGAGTCCCAGCCGAGAAGGCAGGGAGCACCAGAGAACACCCATAACTCAATGTTTCAACTGGGCTGTGGGATAAAGGGAAGCCTCACACATGGTTGACTATGTGGGTCAGCCTTGGATCATTTGTAGAAGAGGAGGCCAGTAACTGGCACCAGAATCCCCCACTGAGAGTGTGTGTGTGAATGAGTGAGTGGGTGAGTGAATGAGTGTGTCATGTCCCCTTACAACCCGGTGGCGAGGCCCCCCTACAGTTCATCCCAGCCAACTATTCTATGGGAAACCTGCTCCTGTCTCCGTCCCTGCCGCCGCTTCCCTGCTCCCCCATCCTCTACACAACCGCACCCCGATGCCTTTGTGAGGACCAGGGACAAAACAGGGGCCACCAATTAGTCCTCCCCCATGGGGTGACATGACCGATGAATAGAGGGACCCCCAAACCGTCCACGCATATAATCCCAGCCTTCCCTTTGGAGGCTGCACTGTCATAGCCACACACATCCAACCTTGTTTTCAGAAAGGTCTCCTTCCTGATTTAAAGGCACGGCCCGCTGCTCCAAAAAAGTGAACATCCGGATGCCGGCGAGTCACTTTTTCGGAAGAGAACTAGTTTTTCTTGCTGTGTGTTCATGTGAGGGAGGCTCGAGGAGGGAAAGTGTTTCAGAAAAGATGAATTTTTCCCATCAATCACCAAGTGACATAGGGAACAATAGTAACTTGGAATCCATTACCAAAACAAACAAAGCCGTGGCAAGAAAGTCCGCAGGAGGAACCGCGAACGTGGGGACAGGCTGTGTAAACTAAAGTGGTGATGGAGGAGGCGCAGGGGGAACCTACACACAGCGACGAGATGTCTCAATGGCTGCATTATCACTTCGGTGAGCCCCTCCCCGCTGCTTATTGTGCTGTCTTTTAAGGGGAATGAAGAGATTTTTTGAAAGTCATTTCAGCACTAGAATTTACAGAAAGCAAATAGCTCTGCCCCTGAAGTTTGGGTAAATGCTTTCAAGACTCAAAGTTATTCATGGTTGTTAGATCACAACTCAGACTCAAGAGGATTTCATCTGAATTACTTAGCCCATGCCTTTTAACTTTGCTAACATTCAAATGTCCCATAAGTCTCCTTGTCTTTAGGAAAAACACTTAGATTTTATTGACTGTTTATATGAGCGATTAGACGGACAAACCCTCACTAAGCACAGCAACACACACTACTCAGGGATTAAACATGCCGTTTTCTCCTCTCACCTCTTATACACTGTCCATAAACGGGGAGCTTAGAGAACATTATCCCAGAGAAGAAAGAAACGGAGAAAGACTGAGTGCAGACAGAGTGAGAGGAAGATGAATGTGGGATATTTGTGGACAAGCAATGCTTTCTCCTGCTGCACACACTCCTGTCCAATGTCACTGAGCTGAGTCCTGACAAGCCAGAACAGGTGAGGTTTACACAGTGACCTCAGTTTAACAAATAACTCACTGTCAAGCACTACTGTGACATGTATAGATAATCACTGTGCCCAAACCTGCCAGAAATGTGAGGTAATTAGTCATCTCACTGTTTCCATAAATCCAGAATTACATTCCAAGCACAGCAGTAATCTGTCCTTTATGGAAAATGTGCATAGTCACTCTTTAGTTAAATTATCCACTCCAAAAAAGTAATTACAATAAAAACACAAGCATGAGCTCCCATCTAAACAGCAACAGCAACACAGCAAACACAACAACTGAAAAATATATCCACTCTCAAAAAGAGACACATCAGCACTTCCTTCATATTCAGCAGCAGCAGTACAGCTAAGCTATTTAATGCTTGGCTGAAAAGTCAGGCAGCATTTTGTCTTTGTTTCAGCTCATGTACCTGAGGAATAGGTTTTTCTATTTCCTAACACTGCACAGGGCAGGGGTCTCAGTGTTTATAACTTATGAGCCACAATCCATAGTCCCCGTGTACCAGAAACTAAGCAGAAACTTCAGCTCTCAAGAATTTCAGCGCTGTGATGTGAGGTTGATGGTGTCACTTACAGCACTTTCATTTGGTCTTCTTTTACACTGATGTTTTATTTCTTCGCAGTGCAGCTGGTATGCCTTCTGAAGGTGAAAGCTGCAGGGTAGCAATGCTTTTTGGGATCTCACTGAGAAGAGAGGGGGTGCAGGAGGGCTGGGAGGCAATAGATCAATGACTCTATGTTCCCACTGAGAGATATAGGAAGTACAGGGCAAGCAGCAGCCGGTGCCTTAAAATAGCTCCACTGATTGCAGCTCAGCTTTAACCCAAATAATGGGAAGGCTGACCAAGGTCTGCAGAGGTCTCTACATTTTTGATTAGCTCATGACCTCCAGATAGAGTGGAGACAGAAGAGAGATTTCATACTGAGGAGGTAGGAAATTGGACTGGTTGGGACTATCTAGCGTGTTCCGTCTCTGACGTCTCTGCCTGTGGCCTTGCCAGTCGTTTCTGAACTTCTGTTTTAGAAAAAACAAGAGCCAAAGATCAGGGTGTAAGGTGAAGGCGGAACCTACTCAAGTCTCTGTGTGTGAGTGTGTGTGTGTGTGTGTGTGTGTGTGTGTGGTGCATCATTATCCCTACCTGCTAATGGCTTCAGGGGAATGTCAAATAACTACCCAGATACACGTACACGTACACACAGTATCTCTGTCCACGGAACACGTTGTAGAAAAAGAAAGATCATAAATCATAAGTTCTATCTAAACAAATCAAATTTGTCTCTTTAACTAATGGTGCAGCTGAGGTTGAGCCAATGTTCATGATCTCAGCGGTTATTTTATCTACAGAAAAAACAGTAATTACTCAAAATTCACAAATGCTGTGACTCCTTAAACAAAGCATGATATTCAAGCTGTGGAGGTGACAGGTTCTCAGTTTCTTGAAGGTGTTGAGTAACAACAAGCTGCACAAAAAAAACTTAAATAATACCTATATGCTGCTATTATGTTCACAGTTCCTTGTTAATCCTGCATGGGCACGACTGTGTCAACCACAAATGGGTTTTTCAGGTGAGGGAGATAATTTGTGGAAACCATTTGTGGTTGAAACATCAACTGGGAACTAGATAGCAGCGTGCAATGGTTTTTTTCTTTGCATGCATCATGGTGGTTCTCTGGTTTCTTCGTCATGCTGATTTCTCTGGGTGGTTTTGTGGCAACGATAGTTACTGCTGTGTACATCTTTTGCATTTATACTACTTATATTGATTATTTACCTTTCTGTATTTAGAATGACAGGCTACTCTGTGGAACTCAAATTGCCCCATGGGGGACATTAAAGACTGACTTTACATACATAGATCCATGATTTGTTTGCTGTGAAGAAATTGTTATTTTGCAGAGGCCTTTCTAAAAGCCACAACACTCTGGTACTGTTATGTTAATGGAGCTTAATGAAAAAAGACAGGACTCAGCTTTTCCCTGACCCAGAAAATAAATCAGCATGGAAAAAATAGAAAGTCCATAAATGGAAACATAAATAAAAATGCAGTAAATAATTAGAAATATGATTATTTTGGACAAGTTGGCTCATTAGTCGACAGGACTTCAGAGGAATCCATCTCACTGTGCAGAGTATTTACCAGTAAGACTTTTCCTGTCGACTAAACAGATAAATAGGTTCTAGCAGAGAGCTGCTTTAGACAGAATGAAGCCTCCTCTCTTTTCTCTCTTTCTGTCTGTCTCTCTCAATTTCTTCTTCCTATTTTTGTTCCCCGCTGTTCTGTGCATTGCTCTAACCCTCCCTCTTCCCCTACCTCTGTTTCTTTCTGCCTCCCTCCTCCTTCCCCAGCCTTTTGCTCGCCTTTCTCAGGGTCAATTAAGCTACAGTAACTAAAAGGCAGGGCACCCTCTCACATTCCATCCAGTCCCCCTCAATGAGTGGCTACAACTTTCACTAAAACAAATGGGCTTTGAAGGCACCAGCTCCAGCAGCTATTACCATATGAACAACTCACTTCCTACTGCACAATGAACTACCTTGACAGACCTTCGCTGGCCTCCGGCTGCCGCTCATGGAACGGTGTTATTAATGGTGAATAAAGAGGGGTCTGTGTGCGGGTTGTCTACCCTGTTTCACCTCTGCTGCTCTGGCCTGGTCCACTTGGTTCTGCTTCCCCAGAGTAGCAATAATTTTTTCACAGGGGGTCAACAGAGCGGCAAAGGAGCTCGCGTGCGTGCACCTAAGTACACACAAGCTCACAGCAGGATGAGCATAATCACAGTGAAAATACATGAAACAAAAACTTTGATGTACACGCACAGGCACACATGTTCTCAAAAAAACATGCACACACTTTCAAATACATGAGCGCCATACTGAGCACTTGAGAAGCCAAGCTCCACCAAAGGCAGAGCTGGTTCTCTTCTTTCCACGTCTACTACTTACTCCTCAGAAACTCTTCAAGTCTTGCAGCGTGTCAACAGCTGAAATCTTTAACGAAGAAAATAGGTGGTTGTTGTTTGCCTTTTAAACATCAGAGTCAATGTGGATGTGACAGCGCATTTATATAGAGTAAACTGTTAAAACTGTATTAGCATTCGGCCACTGTAGCTGCAGTGACAAGAACAACACTGACTAAATGTTAGCTACTAAATTTTCCACTCGAGCTAAAGGTGCTAGATCTGAAATCCGCAACATGATGTTAGATTAGCTTACTCTTACTGGTGATCTTTTTCCTCTGCATTTCTAAACTTGAGCAGAACAAACCAGATACATTACATTAAAAACTGCATAGTTTGTTTGGGCAGACAAAACAAGTTTATTAATCTTATCTACAATATATTTGATCAGTTTGGGGGAAGAAGTTTTGTTGAATGGCTCTTTGTGTTCGACCACTTGCATCCTCTGCCTATAGGATAGGTGGGCAGGAATTCAGTTCAAAAGATGATAAAAGAATAATGTTCTTCTCTGTGTGAACGTGAAAAATCTGATCTCTGGTATGTTTTAATAGAGAAACACAGAATACACTCTTCAATCAGATCTAGGTACATGCACTGTGACATGTCGTTTCGCTCTTTTAAAAATCACAACACAGTTTGATGTTCAAACTCCCAAACATATTGAAAGAAACTGGAAACAACAGATGGTGTGACAAAATGTTATATGATGAAGCAATACTGTGAAACATACCTTGTTTAGTGTTCCCAGTTGAGTTGTACAGAGCAGTGGTGCCAAAAACCATCAAAGAGAGAAATCTACTGTTTGAGTAGGTGACTACAAATGTTCCTGGTCTCTCTGTGACTAAGGGAATAGATTGATCAAATTTTAGATACACTGAATGGGGATGATGTGGACATGTTACAAATAGAAAGCTACATCAGTATGAATTGCATGGTATAAACTAGATATTGGACTGACAAATTTCAGTGTATATACCAGCTATTTTGCTTTTTGGTTTAATTGATATAGACTAAATCAGAAAATAAGTAATTATGTCTACTCTAATTTCCTAAGCAAATATATTTTTATTTTCAGTTAACCATTGGGTGTGAAGCAGGAACTAGCGAATTGGCGTTTTGTTTAGTTAATGACAACAACAAATTGTTTATATAACTAAATTGTTTGCCAGTTCATTTCCAGTTGTTAATTTAATCAATTCATCAATTAATTGTTTCAGTTCTAGTCCTTACATCCCAGCTGACCTTTTTCTCATCATTTAATTGTGGTTTATAGCAGGCATCTGATGCCAACAAAAAAAAGAAAAACCTGAGTCAGAGAATCAGGCTTCACACGGATCTTCCTCTGACCACAAAGTCACCTGACACCAAGAACATTTCCAATCCTTGGACACCTGATACACAGAAACCAAGCCCAAAACCCTGATAGCAGATATCAGAGACGCATGCATATGCAGCCCAGTGCATTGCATTTCTCCACCCAGAGGCAGCGTGTGCCTCTATGTATGTCTGACATAGCGAGACTCTATTCATGAGATATACTGGATGCTCACTTGTGTGCACATGGGTGTAAACGATTAAGTGTGCCTACAGCGTTGTATGCACTAGAATCTCCAGCTAACTGTTGCCATGCCATAAAAGCTTCTCTAAAGCTTGTTATCTCTGACACATATTTGTTCATCAAACTCCACCATACAACCCTTCAGAGGTAGATAAAGGTCTACCCCCCACCACCACCACCACCAAGTAATAAAATACACTATTTGTCCTCTTATACAATTGGCTGCAATACAGGTGCACTCCCGTCTGTCCGTTTGAGAGATAGCTATCAGTTAAAAGGGTAACCAAAGCCTCTTCACTTGTAGGGTTCCCCGCTGCCCTCCCCAACGCCCCTCCCCCTTATTTCAATTCCTCATTACATCCCACAGTGAATAATATCTCCTTTTAGCTCTGTTTACTTGAGGCATATGGCATGCCTACTGTAGTCAGCAAGCTGTTCCTGTGACTAACCTTCCCACTATGGCTTTGTTACCGCACTCTTATGACCATATAACCATGAGTTGATCTCATGATAGAAACAGTTTCATCTAACAGAGGAAGGCAGCGGTCATTCCTGAGAAGAGGACAGACACACTGGGCAAAAGGAGTATTATTGCTTCTATTGATTACAATCTCTCCATCCACTCCTACGCCCTCTTTAGATGTAACACAATGCATCCCAAGGAATGAATAACCATTGCTAATGGCTATAAAAAGCTCCTGAGAATCGGCTAACGTTCTAGCCACTAAAATCAATATCTCCCCCAACCACAATCTTTATTTAATCTCAATATAGTGGCACAAGGAATTAAGGATGAATAGCGGATGAGAAATTGCTCAGTCAGAACAGAATCTTGGATTTTCATAAATTGACCGGAGGACTGTCACTACATTCTTGTACTATTGTAAAGTTTTTTTTCATGTAGTTTTTTTATTTGTCACATACAGTCTTATACAGTGTACAACCTGCAGTGAAATGTGTTTTTCCGAATTTAACCCATCCCCCCTTGGGGGGAGCAGTGAGCAGCCACAGAGGGTGCTCGGGGAGCTAGCACTGGGTGTCTCGCTCAGGAACACACTTGGTATGGGAATCGAACCCAGGGCTCCTGCTTCCAGGCCCTCTGCCTTAACCACTCTGCTACCAGGCCGCCGACTAAAACTCCACTCTGTTACCATCCAGTAAGGTGCTTTGGATAAAAATAGCATCACTCTTTCTCTGTTGTGTCAGACTGACTCTAATCATTCGCAGAGGATTCCAAATAACAATCAATTAATTAAGTGCATCTCCCATGTGCTCACCCCTTCCATTCAGTTGATGCTGTAGTCACAGCCCAGGCAGTATTTACTATAGTAATTTACCCAGTGGTACAAGCATGGAAATCACCGTGATGAAGGAATAACTATCTGACTGCCACCAGGGTGGAACAGGCAATGAGAGCGCTCAAATAGAAAGTCATGCCTTATTATGCAAGTGGTGGAGGTAAGAAATACGGCCTCCCCAGGTAATTGAGGCCACGCACGCTGCTTCTTACAGACAATCACCCCGAACAAGACTGAGACGCTGGTGTAAAATGGGGAAAAAAATAGCTGAAATTCTGCAGTGGTGTACTCTTCGTAATCAGCATATCTCATGGTCCAGAATAAAATATGAACTATTCAAATATTTAAAAGAAAGAAAAAGTGGTTTACACACAGGCAAGTGAGTCGACTCTTTGAAAATACTAAGCTTGTACATGGTGCAGAAATGACTTCTTTACTAATCTTAAACAAACTTTTCTTATTTTTTCTTGAGCCTACTAAGCACAACTGCAAGCACCCATGTGTAGAAAGCTACAAAAGACAAAATGTACCACTAATCACAGATGCACTAACTTCCACTAGATAGAATTCAAACCTGTTGCTTACTATATCAGCTGTCACAGATTCATTATATTTAGGGTAACATGAGATCACGTTTTTGTCTCTGGATGCTTGTGTGCATGTGAAAAAGTGTGTGTGTGTGTGTGTGTGTGCTTGGACAGAAATGATGTAATTATTGATATCCACATCCTCATTCTTCACAGTGTTCTTCACAAATATCTGTGTCGACACTGGGTGACTGCTCATTTACCGAAGTCTCGATCAGCCAGCGTTAGACAGTTTAACACAAGAACACACACAGAGAGAGACAAAAACACTCGCAAAAGACACAAAGTCCTTCACCTGTTAATGTGTGAAACAAATGACTGCTGCAGCGGTGCCAGTGCGAACGCGCCACTGTGTCCCATCTTATCGGCTGGCTCCATGAAAACCTGTTTGTTCTAGATAGAGTCTGCAACAATCAACCAGTCAGCTAGAGGGAATTCAGCTGGCCCTGGATGACTGCACCTCACAGGACTGAACAGAGACGCAAATCCACCGCAGCACAGGGGAAGGATGAAGATCAAAGTCAGGTACAGCCTGAATGACAATAATAGGCCTACACCACAGGATCAACTCAACAAACTCCCAATCTTATCTAGGTCAGAGCAGTACCTCCAAAGACTATTCCCACCTCCTCTCCTTGCTGTCTGATTTCTCTGTTGTCATGTGTGGTGATGTAACATACTGTAACTTTGCAGTGTAAACTCAAGATGGAGATCAGGTAATGGAGCCCTGTGTTGAAAACAGACGATAGCAACACTATTCTTTCTAGTAACTAAGTCACCAAGGAAGAGCTAAAAATAATGCTTGAAAGCCTAGATTGTGGTTTCTAATTCCCAATGCAACTAACCCTTAATTGTCAACATATAAACAACCAAACCTTACAAAGGATGATACAATGTGGCCGTACAAGCAAATGTCAAATAAATCACGTCTTAAATGGAAATGTGCCTTAAAGGTCCACTTTAAATTAAGAAGAGGACCATAGTTGTTAGACCCAGCTACACCACGTAAATGATTAACATGCAGTGGGTCTAGATAGGCTTACCTGCCGTCCAGCATTCCTATCTATCCTATCTTGTTACCAGGCTAGCATTACTAGATCGTATGCATCCAGTGTCAGCTCATATGTGCCCAGAAACAAACGCACAGAACAAGAAGGAAAGAAATCAAGATAGAAACTGGAGAGGCAGTGACTAATGAATTGGGCATCTTCTGTTTTTCCTACCTGTCAGAGAGCTGAGAGCATCGTCTCAGGCTCTAAGTAAACAGGATTCAGTGCTGAGAAAACACGTCTCTTCCGTGATATTGTCTGACCATTTTTGACTCATCAAACTCTCTTCAGAGAAGCTGGGCGCATAGCCATCGCTTTCTCACTCAGACTCCAAACCCAATTAAATAATCAAGGGTTCAATTGCTGTATAATACCACAATCAATAAACAGAGCATTTGCTGGTTATTTGGATGAAATTAAACAGATCCCACAAGAAACAAATACAGAGAACTTATCAGTAAAACAGATGAGACGGCCCCAGATTAGTTGAGGATGGGAGAAGATCAAAAGACACAGCGTTTCGGTATGCAGCTGCTGCCGCGCTGCCCAATCAACCAAACTACTCAGAGACCAAAATAAACCTTATTGCAGATTACTCAGTCTCAACACACGTCAATTTATGCAGGAGTAAATACACATACAAACAAGGCACCAGCTTAAATGCATGTACTCGCACACCTTCCCAAACCCACAGGCAATCACCTCCTGAATAATCCAGTCAGCACACAAATCAAAACCTTAACAGGTTTAGGTAAGCAAAGAGACTTTTTAACAAATAATGTAAAATGGCCCCTAGTAGACTGCGATGAATGAATAAAGCCAAGCATGCTGTGAATATTATCAGTGAGGGGGATGAATGAATACATTATTATGCAAGCCACAACTTCTCGTTCCTCGCCTCACAGCTTGTCTGTTATCCTGCCTATCAACCTGCTTGCCTGATTACCTGCCCACATACAGAGCACCTTTTGTCCGGATTAAAGGAAGATGGATGGGGAGAGGTGAAATATTATTTCTTTTCACAAGAATTCATTTTGAAAAGGAGATGTGTTGAGTTTCTTTGCTCTGTGTGCCTCCCAACCTGGCTGCCTGCCTCTTTCGCTAACTGCCCAGTCTATCTCGATTAGTCTCCCTGACAGGCTGTCTTCTCTTCTACCTGTCTGCTTAAATATCCCGGTTACCTCTGTGAGTCCGGGCATTCCTCTGTGCTTCATAACTACTGAATATCTGCTTCTACTGGATATTTTCATCGCTGTGCTGTGTGGTAGCCATTTTCCAGCCTGTCTGTATCTCAGAAAACTTTGACTACAGAAGTGACACTCGTATACAATAGCAGTTTTATTTTCTATGAAGAACACTGATGTTTGGACTATGTTCTTAAAATAAAATAAGAATACTGATGATAATTCCAAACATTTGCAAATATGCACATGCACATAATGTTTTGGCACCTACAGCCTGATTATAGCTGATTTGCTTAGGAACAAACTGATACCACTGACACCACTAATTGCCTCACAGGCTAGTGCTGGGCAGCTTAGCCCTGGAAACCTGGGAAACACCTAGTCTACATAAATAATTAATGTTCTATCTCATTTGTTTAATGTGCACACAAACTGTGCCACTGTAAGAATATATAAGCATATTATGTTTACAGGACGGCGAAGGCCGTCCTGTAAACATATATATAAAAAGCATATATATAAAAAGCTTTAGAATTTTCATAGGAGATTTTCCTATCTGTCTACCTGTGTGCTAGTTTCCATTTACCTATCAGGATTCCTTCCTCCCGGTGGCAGCTCAGGCTGCAGAGCTGTCACACCATACATTTAATCAGTCCAGCAGCCCTGGCCGTACCGAGCAGGTTCCCCGGGCTGACTGAATTGTGTGCATGTGTGTTGTGTGTCTGTCTGATGTGAGTGGGCCTTTGTGAGGCCTCCACTCAGCAGAGTGATGATAAGTACTCCCAGCCCAGCGCTCCGCATGAGCTGATGGACAGACAGGCCAAGAACACTGGGGGCCTTGTGGTTGGGCGTTCGCATGTGTGTGCATGTGTGTATTGTGGTGAAAAGAGTGAGGGGGGGGAAGGGGGTGGCGACTGGAGTGTGTGTGCATGTGTGGTGTGTGTATGTGTGTGTGCTTTTTTTACCAGCTACACCACCAGACCATGCCACATGGCTGCAATTTGTTCATTAGCTATGTAATAAATGTGCACACACACACACAGAGGTAATATTGTTCCAAGTTCTGCCTGATTGGATTCTGAAATAGAGGACCCTCGGGGGAATCACTTGTAGTCTCCCAGCCACTGTGACCAGGACAGGAGTGATTTTTTAACAAGATTTCAGGCAAACACTGTACGTTATTTTCAGTATGAAATGCTGTGATTAGAAACCTAATAAAAAATGACAGTTGTGTACATTTTGGCAACTAACCTCCACACCTTGAATCCATCTGAATTGTTTTAATTATTTCGACTGCTCTCACATAACTTAAATGTATTTCTTTATTGTGTTCATTTCTTAGAATAACTACCCTTTAAATATTTACAGTCAGTCTGGAAATATGATTATTCAGGCAGGGGCAATTACAATCAATCAATCTATCAGCAGCAGCGGCACAATCTAGTCAGATGAGCTGGGGATGGTTGTTATAAATTACCTGCTGTCTAAAATGTCAGTGGCTGCTTGTTTGAGTTGAGGCCAGCCTGCCAGGTTTAGGGCCAGCCAATAAACATTTGCATCACAAAATAGAAAACAAAAATGATATCCCTGCTGACAGGCAATTTGAGCGGAAATGTTGCTGTGAAAGAAATCCAGAAACACGGGTAATAAAACAAAATCTGTAATCTGTCTAGCCCTGTTTGGCTCGCATGTGGAAACTAGCAGGTTGGGCTTTGGGAGAAGAAGCTGCTTGTTGCACGTTCAGCGAGGCTTATAGCCTCTGGGAGAGTATGACTGCTGCTCTGTCATGAGCATACAGATCACCTTACACACTGGGTTTCCTCTACTTTGATGACTGATGCATACACGCACACACGCGCACACACACAGAGCCATGCATGCCGACTTCCACTGATATTCAGGAGCATTAAAATGCCGGATTTCCACACCCACCCACACACACTTTTACCCCATCCCCCACATGGATTAATTCACCTGCTGCACCTGAGAATGCAACCACCATGATGTCACCTGCAATCCCAGGACTTCAAAGGCATAGATGTACCTCAGTGCCATCAGCTCAAAGAGCAAACAGACCCCATCACTTCCTCCTTTGTCCTTCCGTCCCCTAATGGTAATTCCCCTGCAGAAGGTCCATACATGGTGAAGGGAGAATTACACAGTGTGCTCTACTATCAGGTATTCTTGAGTTCCTGCCCATTGGCACTTACTGTGTGCACCACTGTAACAATGACAAGCTTTCTTTTTGTCATTTCCCCCTCACTGACATGAAAGAAATTGCCCTGGTGCGAGGATTTGTGTGTACTTGCATGTGTTCTTTTGTGTGTGTGTGTGCATGAGTGGGTTCATGTGCAATTGTGTACTTGCATTTGAATGAAAGATGGTTGTGTGTGCTGAGAATCCCATGATTACAGTGCTGCTGGTATGTCTGCCCTCCGAAAGCTCCCATTGGAAATGCTCACAAGCAGGGTATGATGTGATGAGACAAGGCGATAATACAACCACCACATTAGTGCATGGTTAGCCATTAAAAGGCCCAAATGAGATTATGAGGTCATATGGGAGGCGCAAAGCCTACAGCCAAAACAAGAGCTGCTTCTCTGAAAGTAAAAGCGCACATTCAGTATTCCTTCTGCACAGCAGGGAGAAAATCTAAATGTGGGAAAAGGTAGACGGACTTCAAACAGGACAACAACGGAGGAAAGAGAAAAACAGTCAGAGACGGACAGATAAAGACAAAGCCTGATAGCAAGAGGTACTCCCTGCGCTGGAAATTTCCATATCCAATCTATCATTGAATTCAGCATGATTTACCATCAAAACATCCAACTGAGCATGAAACAGGAGGCCGTAGCCCCTCTGCCACCTCAGCTCAGTGGAAGGCTCTTGTATTGTGAAGCAAGGTGAAATAACAGCTGTTCAGTGTACTGTAACACCGTGGAGATGCGCCAGCCCAAAGAGCATGCTATTGACAAGGATAGATACCTACTGTGAAAATATTCTTCTGCTCCCTATAGGGAAAAACAGCAAAGAGAAATAGAGTTTATACACGTATGTGAGCGAGACTAAAAAGATGTACACACAGAGGGTTCACCGCTGAGATAAAAATGGAATCCATTTTGGTTCTTCGAGCACACTTGTATGCTCGTATGAGGGCCTGCTTGGCGTGTTAGCCTGCCATTGCTCTTTTAATCACTTCCCCTCATTCCTCTTCTGCTCTGTTTCAATTGTTCCGCCTTACCCCTAGCTACACTGCTTATATCATTTCCTATCCTCCATAGTCACACCTCTCTCCTTCCCTCCTCCTCTCACTTCTGGTCTCTCTAGGCAGCCAGGCACCCCAACACTGTCTGAGGTCCTGAAACTATGGCAACGGAATGAGAGAGCAAGCGCTCTCTATGATTAATAGATGAGAGATGCTGTGCCAATCGCTGGGGCCCGGGGAGGACGGACAGATGCACTTGAACAACACCACAAAAACATGCACGTATTGTCGCAGAAAGTACACACACAAAACCCCACCGCACCCCACCTCACAAACCCACACATGCACACCCAGCCCCGACCAACGCACACGCACCATTAGACGCACTCAGTGCTTTGTGGTATTATACAAGCAGAAAATGGAAGAGGCCCTGACTTATCCTCACCTGGACACATCAGTACAGTGTGTTACAGGTAGAGTTAAGGCTAAAGGTGCAAACAAAGGGGTTAGCAGAGTTTTCCTCATGCTGAACATCCACATGACACACGTCTCCTTTTTGGCTGCCAACACGCAAACTAACCGCAAAAACAACCACAGCCACGGCGCCGGATGTGGCCCTAATGAGTCTTAACAGACTGTGGCTGTCTCCGTGACTCACAGCTGGCGGCTTTCACCTGTAAAAGCACAACAGCAGGATGGAAACTGGGACATCATATTTTTTTCTCTGTGCATTACGATGTACCACATCTGATCTGTAGTACAAGACTTGGCTCTTTTCAAGGCCAGTCATTCATCCATCTCCCAGGCAATCACACAAAGCCCTGCTGCTTTTGGATTATCCCTGCAAATGCATTTCCTTTCCATTCCATTTTAATAATGACAGGCCTCCAAACTAAGCTGTGACAAAGGTATTACAGCATGTTAATATCACATATACAGTACTAAGTCTTTAAAATAGTGCGTTTCTGTGAAGGGAAATGTATCAGTGGGTGAATTTTCGTTTGGCATGAATGTGACAAAGTTTGGCTTTTCAACAATCTTCTTCTAGACTGGCTAGCTACCACGTTCTAATTCACTTAATTTCTAACAACAAAGCTTTGCCAAAGACCAACAGCCAACACACCAACAGACGCTCAGCCAATTCTGTGGCCGACTTGCGGCACCCGGCCCAAAATAAACCTTTTTTCGTGGCCCTTCATGCCTCTGGCTTTCCTGGCACGCGCAGCACAATCAATTATGCTAATATAACAAGTATGAGGACTGTTTAACACATGGACAGTTGATTCAATGGATGCACTGGGGAGTCATTTATAGGGAGATGAAAGGGTTAAAGTTTAGCGAGAGAAAAACACTATCCTACTCCAATGCTATACATGCAGGCATGTGTGTGAAAAACAAAGAAAACATAGAGCAACAAGCTAAAGCAGGTGATTAACAAGTGATTACGGTTTTAATGAGCCATGCTATTCGCACATTGGACAAAATGCCCAATGAAATACTCTCTATTTTTTCAATGAATGTCATTTTTCATCTCCGGTAAACAGCAGGTTTCAACTTTACCAGAAAGGATGAGGGGTAGTGAACAAATAAACTGCTTATATCAAAGAAGATAAATAATAATTTAATTTTATCTAGAATACAACTGAATGTGTTTTCTTAGATAGAATGAGAGTCATTTATCAAGTAATGGCTTCAACTAAGAGTTGGTCAAAGATACCAAGAAAATGAGTGAGCTGGAGCAGCTTAGGGTTAAGTAGAGAAATGTTTATACAGAAGAGGAGTTGTGTCATTTGTTACATCAGGTGGGAAAATCTTCCCTATTCTTTTTTTCACTTTCTGAATCAAAACAGACACCCACAGATTCCGAACCAGAGAGCCAACTTTTCAGTCTAGCTAAATAACGGCAAATGTTACATGTAACATCTGTGACAGACAGACTCCGATAAAACACAAACGCCTTCAAATATACGCTGACCTGTATTTCTGATGCAAAATGTGCTAAAACACATCCACAAACTCCTGATTATCCCTTTTTGATGTGCCACCACGAGAGCGGGTTTAGCGTGAAGGCAGTGTAATTGATGCAGCAGCAATTTAGAAAGATGTATAATCTGGAAAATGGGTTAAGCATCAATAAATCACATTCAGATGAGTGAAAGAGGCTTGATGCTTTCTCTCAGTCTAATTGTTAAAAAAAGGCAGCCCACACACCAAGGACATGCATCAATAAAACATGGCTTTTATAAAATATGCATAAATACACACACTATTGAATGCTGGGTATTTACACTGACTGAATGAGGACCAATAGTTAACAACAGAAGACTGTCCTCAGTGTTTATAATAGAACGCCAATTCATTTGAAGAGGGGTAAAACCATTTATCAATTATTCAGATGTACTGTATTCAGGCCGCATCTGCATCTGTCCTCAACTGGCAAAGATAAACTCACTCTCTCTCCGTCTTTCTCACACACACACACACACACACATTTCGGTGTGACAAACTCACATCAGTCACACACAATGCCATCCCCATTTCTATTGTTAGGGGGATCGACGGATCAAACGCTCCACGGAGTATTGCTCCAAATACAAGCAACAACTCTGGTCGCGCTGCTCCATTCCGCCTCTCCAGGAGAGAACAGGCACGCTGCTGTCACAGAGGTAATCACGCTCTAATTCATATATCACCCTTACAACGTGTCAGTGTCTAAAGAGTTAAAAGCAGGATTAGCACTGTGGTTTGTGGTGTGATGGGTTTTCCAACAACATCTCAAAAAATGCCTCCAGGACACCTGAATGCCTTGAGGCCAATGTTGTAGAAGGAGCCGTGGTAAAATGTTCAAACATTCACATTGGAGATCTGTGTACAGTATGTGTAATCAGCAGCGCGGATGAAAAACAAGTGCACGAGAGAACTGAATGTTTCCAGTGATTTCGGAGAAAACAGATGAAACATGACACTCCTTCCTCACAGAGTTGGGATGAAGTCATTCTATCATTTTGCTTTTTTAGAATTACGTTTCCAAATCAACATGCGCTGCTGCTGAAAATCAGCTGACAGGAGGCACATTTCGGTGTGGGAATTCAATATGCCGATTTATATCATCACCCTTACACACTTGCTAATCTGTAACCTACATTTTGAGTTGCTGATTCCTTTTTCCAGCTTGTTCCCAGCTCCTCTGGGGGAAACTTTCATATTAGGAGAGGAGAGGAGAGGAGCGGAGAGGAGAGGAAAGGAGAGGGAAACCACTGGGAGTGACTGGGTGTTGGCAGTCAAGCTGCTGGATGTGGTTTGTGAGGCCTCTGACTGTGTGTGCCCCCAGTCAGTGTGTGTGACAGGAGGAGAAAGGGTCTCAAGAGTAAAGCATTTAGGAAAAGAAAAATCTACAGGTAAAATGTCTCAAATTGTATAAAATATATGTCTTTTTACAGATATAAACTGAAAGGAAGTGGTTGTGAACCCTGGATAAATCATTAGACATGTCCCCAACTCGGGATTTGTAAAATAATAAAATAATGCAGATTTTGGCTTTTTTTAATATACAACTGGAAGTTTTGCAGTGATAGTTTTCTGACATTTTAAGGAGTCTGTGATGTAGAAAATTACCCCACCGGGAACCAGGGGGGCAACTGCCGGACCGAGTCCAGCAAGTTCCCACACGCAGTCTGAGAAGCACATTTCTGCTTTGCCGCACATGTCGCTGCAGTCACTGACATTGCTTCACTTGTGTTCAGATTCAGTGTGATGAACCGTATTGTACATGGGTAAACAGCATAAGGATTACGCACGGAACTGTTTTGCGACCGTATCAGCACAATGTTCGCTGTTTTTATGTTGGAGAGCTTTTTAGATCGCACCTGAAATGAAATATGGGCACTTTGAGATTTAAATTACTTTCAAAATATTCTTTAAATAAAACAAATGTCCCAAAGTTGACAAAGTAACCGTGGGAAGCTTGTGCACTTGTCGCCCGGCAGCCTGGCTGCTCAGAAGACCAGCCTCCTGGGCCGGGAGACGACTGATACACACTATAAGCGCAGCTAAAGTTTTAAATAAACAATTAAATCTTACCTTACCTTCTCATGAATGGACGTTCATCGGAGTGGTTCTACGGCTCTGTCTCTTAGTAATCCATGAGATGCGGCTCTGAAAGCAGTTCAGACGGCGCTCGTGTCAGAATAACAATGCGCTACTTTTCTCGTGCGCTTCTTTTTGTTACATGCCGCGCTCAAATCACACCTCTTCAAATCGGAATATCCATCGGGAATCCACACTGGAGGGAAAAACCGACGTTCTGACTTTTAGACTCCCCTCAGGTTCAGTGGACGGACGCGTCCCAGCACTGGCTACGGCACTGAACGCAGTCTCTTCCGCAGGAGCCGACGCTCATCCTATTTGGAGATGAAGCTTCTTACCAGACTGGAGCGCAGCGCTGCGAGCCCAGCTGTCACCCACCCGCTACACACACACGCTCTCTCACACATACATAGGGAGGAGCTACGTCTCTGAGACGGGAGCTATTGTGTCAATGGGTGCCAGTTATGGACAACTGTGTTTCTATTTTTACGCAGCGGCATTTCAGGAGAATGCGCGTTGGAAACGAAGAGCCTGAGCGCTATTCATAGTTTGGCCAGAAAAGAAATGGAGAAATGGTAAAACGTTAGGTGGAATTTAAATAAGATTAGCTGGCATTTGGTAGCCGCGCGGGTTGGTCTGCTGGCTGTATTATCCAAAGTGTCACTGGTCATTTTAAAAGACAATTAGGACGCAAGGCTTCCTTCATTCCACCTGCATTGTCCCGCTTTGTGCGTTTTCTGCGTTATGTATAGGTTCAAAGCCCCTGGTCTCATTTCTCAGGACCGCCCTTCTTTCCCTGGTGGTCCCTCCTGTTCACAGACTGGCATGTGCGGACACACACACACACACACACACACACACACACAAACCCTTTCTTTGCAATTGGATTTTTACAAATTGGTCCTTAGTTTACTTCACCTCAATGTTATTAGAGAGTCTATTAGAAAAGGTCTGCAGCAACAAAAGTCACCAGAAATGTACGGTGCATTTAGCTTATAATCTGATATCAACTCCACTAAAAGACACAAACATACACACACACACACACACCACTCCTTAGCCATAAATCAAGCCAAAATCAACATCCAGTTAACACATTGAAAGCTCAAGTCTGTCACAAAACACAAACATAACTACTTGCACATGCTGTCAAAGAAATTCATACATTATATTACAGGGTGCTCAAATCCATCAACACCTACATCATCCATAGGGATATATAGTATGAGCTCCACAGGGACATAGCTAATGTGAGTAAAGCTTGGGCTTATCATTATATAATAATAAGCCACCTGTGAAAGCAGCAACAGTGTCTGTGTGTGTGTGTGTGTGTGTGTGTAGTCCTGCCGCCCTGTTACTGTAACAGCTCAGAACAGTAGTGCCTCCACAGGCCCAAAGCCAAACCCTCTACTGTTGTTCTTTAATGTAAACCCATGTGCTCGTGTCTGCCAACACTTTCCTCATGTGTCGTCATTCCATTTGCGTTAGAAACCAAACTCATTTGCCATCATGCAATGGAACCGCCGTCCAGGGCTGTGCACGCGAGGGAGGAAACGTGTGTTGTTTCGCTGTCATTCACTGAAGCAGGTCTGGATTCTGTTAATTTAAGTTATTACAAACAGACTACAGTTGGAAATGTGGTTGATGCGTATGCAAATGCAGGCACTTTCTTAGCAATTAACTGCATGCAGTGCAATCTTATATCATGCAGCTCATCTTACAGTATAATGAACAGCTCATTCCACTTCGTTAACATGCTGTGCGGGATGTGTGTTTGAATTTACTGTGTGCTGTCGACACATGCAGGTGGATCATTATGGATAGCATACACAAAGCAAACGTGCTACCATTCTGAATTTCACACACTCCACCTTTACATTCTTCAATTTCACATGCGCTCCCTCTCTCTCTCTCTCTCTCTCTCTCTCTCTCTCTCTCTCTCTCTCAAACACACTTTGAAGTGCAAGTGTTGCTAAGTGTGGGAGGCGGGAAGGGTATAATTCGAGCTCAATAATGTCAAGATACACACCAGTTACTCTAGAAAATACACTTGTGTCAGAGCGCATCTCGCTTATCTTGTCCCTGGTGCATTACAACTCTGTGTATGAGAGAGAGATGGTTGAAATAGAACAACCACTACATCCTGGACTGGGACAGACAGCAGGTACGCACCTAACATTCTTTAGGGACTCGGCTCAGCTCCGTGTTCAGGCTTTTTGCAGCGCCTGACTAAAATACAGCAGCTCTTATACACGCCTGTCACCTCTCCAACCTCTGGAACTTGATCTAGTATATTACCTTCGCAGGGTCAAAGACATCTTCTGCTCATTTTACTGGCTTCTACTAAAGTCCTCCAGCTAATTCACTCTTGTGTTGGCCTGAAAAGATACTTAAGGAGCTGCACTCGCCTTCTTATAGACAGTGTGTAGCATTAAAAACGTTATATCAACAAACATTAGCTTCCTGGGCCACTTAACACTGCTTCTTCTTCCTGTCACTTAAAACTGTCACACAACACCAGCTGTGAAATAAGTACTCCGAGGCTTTATTTAGATTAAAGCACCAACGTTTCAATTGAGAAACACCTTGTTAAACTTAAAAACACTGCCTTCATAGTCCTACTGGTAGATTCTTACATGAATGCGTGGCCAACATTTCCGATTCAGTTTAGTGACAGTAGCTTCATCTAATGGATTTTAATCTAGGGGACTGAGTAAAATCCCACCAGTCATGAGATGGTTAATTAGTTCTGCTATACACTATTTTTATCAAATAGGAAAGAAAACATATATTATTTACAACATGAGTAAAATCACATCAAATTAAGGTACCGAAGAAAGGAATTTACTTGTATACAGCGGTTATACAACTATACTACAATAAGATATGTCTCAATAGTCATGTATATTGTATGTTGAGAGTTGTAGTAAACTCCAAATTCATGTACTCCTATGGCATGATAAACAAGCATCCACCCACACTCGCACCTCCATTAAGTGTGACAACAACACACAGTTGTAGGAGATACACTCAGGTTATTAATTTAAAGTACAAAAAGAGGATCTTAGTTAGCAAACTATACATGCATCTAAAGTTAACATGTACTGTACAGTGATTTTTATACCACATACAGTTTTAGAGTTGGAGAGACCTAACATTACTCCTGGTTTGTTTACACTTCAAAAATGCTTAATGTTTTATGAGACAATGATGTGTTGTGTTCCAAAATCAGAAAAGTAAATCAGTTTGGAGGTGTCAGCCTGCCAGAGTCACAGGAACTATGCCTTCATACCACAAAACGATGGAGGTGACCGGATGTTTATTCGAAGCCAGTTGATCTATGTGACTGGACCACTGGAGCAGCATCATTTGTTAATACTGCCCCTGCCGCTGCTGCTGAAGTCCTAATGGCTACTGCTCACCTGTGGATCATAGAGTCCATTTACAGAGGAAACCGCCATTGTACTGTTGCAGGCCAATCACTAAATCTGTGTGCTAGCTCTCCTCTTGGTACTTAATGGGCAGCGTTGCTTGTTTATTATCACAAAGAGGCAGAAGGTGGAAAAGAGTAAACAAGGAGTTACATCTTAAATATGTTGGCGACTGCTGCTGTATTATGCTGTTAATGTTATCTTGTAATTCATATTCACTCGTTGATAATGTTGAAAACAGACAGGAAGGTGGGGATTACAAGGGTCTAGTCGAACACAAGCAAACAGCTGCAAGCCCTGAAAGCGATACTGTTGGTCCAAGTTCTTTACGAGTCCGCAGTACTTGCACAAGCAGAAAAATTAGACGTAATGTAAAGATTGATAAAGATTGATATCATTTTGTTACATGATTTCTAAGCTGCTACATGTTTCCCTAAAAATAGTCTCACACATTGAGCACTTGAAATAGAGAGAAAACTGTATAGTTTGCATAGAGAATGGGATAATGTGTTCACCACAGTAGGGCAATTATGCCTAACAGTCTACACAGGTGTCCCAGCTGTAGTTCATGTACTTAGGCTTGATAGAGGGAAATTATTCAGCAATTGTCACAGTATATTTTTCACCTCAAAACCCTTTAGTGCTTGTCGTAGCAACTAGACAAATAGGTACACTGAAATTAAATAAAATATTTATTGGTAAATCAGTACTGTAGATAATTATTATGTGCACACCTCATTCGTCTGCCTGGACTGTGAGCTGTTTCTCTGCTGTAGTCTACAATAGGAACTTCTATTTTCTGTTTTAAAGGATGTGGGTTTTTTTATAATTAGTAACGATAATCAAAGCCATTTCAGATTTATCTTAACACTAGCTTACAGGTTTAGGTTTGTCATGTTTACTATGCATCAGACTTGTCATTTTCTCTTTTTGATGTAACTGTCAAACACAGCAGAATTCTACAGATCCTGGATGACAGAGTCAGGTAGGAAACAAAAAAATACTAATATTTAAAAAAAACAGAATAGCATGGGATTTGCCCCTGAGCAGCTGAATAATGATCATTAGTTGCCTGACAGTCAGGCAGGGAGCTGTCACTGACAGATGCACGGATGTGTGTGTGCACTTATGCACACTGACACGTATCAACACATACGTGCAGACTGTACTATACCTGCAGATATAAGGGGAACTTGGAACACATTATAAGAGAACCCTGAGAATGACACTCATTTGCCCTAGTTATGAATTCAGTGTTGTAAAGATCCCTCACACACACACACTGACATGTAGATGCACTACTAATACTGTGTATATGTACAGAGCGCTTTAGCTGCTGTGTATTATGATAATTAGAAGACAATGGCAAGAATTACAGGATATAGGAATCCCAGTGTCACAGGAAGATCATTCACATTTTTAGCACCATCCAACTGGCAAATAGCACTTTCACACTATTTTAATTGGTCTCTAGGAAAATTCCGGTTGACGTAATTGTTTTTCTTTTCTTTGAGTTCTCCCCATTTGAACAGTGTTGCTCTTAGCAAAAGGTTTTTGGCAACTTAATTGTGCTCAGAGAAGACTGACTGCTGTGAAACAGTCACAGAGGTATGTTAGTATACTACATACAACAACTAAACATTGATAACAACCCTTAGAGAGTGTTTGCATGTGAATGTTCATTTACCAAGTTTTATGATGTTTCATTATTAGTACTAACAATTAACCTTGTTGCATCAATTTAAAGGTCGCTAGTGCTGCACATTGGCCACTGAGAGTAGCCTGCTTCATGTGATTATCTAAGCATTTCTGAACCAAAGGACGTGCTATTATATGTAAGCCATGCTTCCAGTGATGTTGTAATATAAAAATATGACGATTTAATATAGTGATAAAATGTAATTCTCCCTGCTCACCACAAAAATTGTATTTCTGTTCAGTCATCACTATATAGACAACACCAGACGAACTATTAAAAGCCCTGTTGGGAAATGTTCTGTTTTTTTAGGGGGTATTTATATGTGTCAGCATATATTGTGGTGTATGGAGTGTGTTTGACCTGTAGTAGAAAAATGATGTAAAGCAGTGCTTAATAAGATACAGTAAGTAAAGTACAGACCATGAAGACACACACACACACACAGTGGGCCTCGCCCCAGCTAGCTTAAGTTTCCTCTGTGCATCCAGGTTTGCATGAAAGCCATGAATAAGTCAGCATTTCTGCATGATAGGTCTGTAACTAGGAGTGACAGTTAGAGAGCATAGTCCTTAGAATCTCAGATGGGACTCTCTCTCTCTCTCTGTGTGTGTGTGTGTGTGTGTGTGTGTGTGTGTGTGTTAGGTTAGTGCTTGTGAGCCTGTGTGCCCTCCCCTTTCCCTCATCTACCTCACAAATGGACATCATGCTGTTGATGAGGTCTGAAAGAGAAAGAAAAGGGTTGGGGATGTCACTTGCAAATGGCGCTGAGGATTCAGGAAAACAAAATGATTCATCATATAACCAAACAGCAACATTGCTGAGTTTTCTATTTTTTTAATGTGTGATTAAATGTCATAAGCTTGAGCTTCACTTGTGGGGCCTTTGACATCTCATCACTTGCGCTTACATGCTGAACTTTAGGCCTAAAGGTGACAATAAATGGTTCATGTTATACTTTTCAATTGCCTTAATTTGACTGTGTACCCGCATCTGGGACATTGATGGTACTCTTTTGGACTTCTACCATGTATGCTTATAACTATTGGGGTTTGGTTCTAAAACCTAACTAGGTTACTAAACTAACTCTAAATATTGATGGCTCTGGTAGTGGACTGGTTAAAACACACAACCACGGCTTCTGCTGACACACCCTTGTTATGTGTCATACCTCCCTCTCTGTGTCTCGCTACACTATCTGCTGCCTGATAAAAACATAAAAATGCCCCAAATAATCGAAGAAAAAGAATAACAGTAAATACAAGTTCTACATAAATATTCTGTCTTTGACTTTGCTTTTTTTTTACGTGTAGGCTTCTGTATTTTTGTTGTTGTTTACAGGAGCACATGCACTTAAAGAACTGTGTGAGGTATAAATTGTCAGCTTTGCAAACAACCTGTGAACCCCAAACGTCTTGGAAAAAAACCAATGTAGCTCCATGTACCTCTGCTTTGAAATGCAGTGCATCACACTGATATTTTTCATGTACACACTTCATGTTTAGACGATAGTGTTCCACAGGGTTTGAGTATGTGTGTGTTGCTCTGTATGCTGATAGGTCATGGGTAAATTGTTTGTTTTTTAACTGGCTTAGCATTCGTTTTTTGGCCCTGTTCCTACAGGCCTTGTTCTCACAACCATAGCCCTGTCACAGCCTCAAGCTGGGCAAACTTTGGAAAGCACAGGTCAAACAGGTAATAACCCCAAGCAGCTCCTGTGTTCCACTTCAGCTTGTTCCTGTTGTTTTCTGCCTACATTTGAGTTCTTCTCCAATCATCAGCATTCAGTTTGTCAAGATACTGCAGTGCTATAAAAAAAGGTTTGCCCCCTTCCTGATGGACTAAAACGTCCCCCACAGTGATGTGAAAGACTCATTACCAGTTATAGCAAAGGTATGATAGCAGTTGTCGCTGCTCAGGGAGCAATTACTTTTTCACATAGAGACATTTGTGTAATATTAAAATGTGATTGTTTGATGATCTAAGTTCAAGTATGACAAACACGTGTGACGCACTGTACAGCACCGTAGTCCCAATTGTGGTGGGTTTAATTGTGAGAAAAGTGACAGTACAAAGTACAAACTTAACATATTTTGTCCTTAGTGTATTATAAGAGGCACCTTTTATTTTGAAATTGCACCTATTTGGAAAGTTATATTACACAGTTTTGCACAGCTGACCTTTCTCTCCTTGTTCTGTCCACATGAGCAAGCAAGATATTTGTGTACATACCACAGAAGAACAATGTACCTTGTTGCGCCTGCAAATGCATATCAGGTGTTGAGTGGAATTGATTTTATGAGGAAATGATGATGCAGAACACAGAATCACTTTGTAAAACTTCACCAACATACAGTACAAAGGGAAGCAGGTGTTTCCATGACATTGCATATTATTAATTGCCCTTCATCTCAGGCAATTGATCCAGATTCATATGTTGATCCACATTCAACACCAGTGTCTGAGTCATTGTACCAAGCTCCATTTTTTATTTCACCTGGGCAGCTGGATGTGGGCATAGCAGCTAGTTTAATGACATGTACATAGTCAGTGATGAATAAATCATCCAGCCTTTCTTACACACCCATAGTGCCCATCTATTTTTTAGTGCTAGGATATTTCTCTGTCTTTGTGTCTTATAAAGCTGCTGTGCTGCAGTCAGCTGCATATTCTGATATTGTTGCTGTTGGAGTCATTCATATTTTCTGTTCTGGTCTAGCTTCTATCAACCAGTGGTTGCTTATGGTGATCTGGACTTCATGTAACTTTACCTATGATACTACAAAAACAGTATTTGAATTTACACCACTCACTGAGTTTTGTACTGTTTTATCCACAGTGGTGCAATGAACGTGCATTTAGATACATAATAATGGCCTATTTTTTATTGCTATCTTTAGAGAATTAATGTCATTATGGTCAAGCCCTTTGCGTTGAATGCGTGGAACTCCTAAATGATTGATGGGTGAGATGAAAGTGAATGTAGGTCACTGTGGGTGAGGGTCGGCACAAGCAACATAAATCAGACAGAGTTAATAGCCAGATATCTCTGAGGATAATGGCCCAACCAGAGACACTGCAGGTATATTCAACAACCATAAGTCAGCAATCTGAGAACACCAGAACACACATTTTTCTACTAACAGCTCATTTAATGTTGTGGAAAATATAGATAATTGAGACCTCTGAACATAACGTGATTCTTGATTAAAGGTGTTTTTAACATTTGGTGTTTACATTTATATTTAAGAGAAGGCACTATAAACTCTGTAACTCTGTAAAACTGAACCTTTTTCATAAAGTACTGAATTTGTTCAGTTATGCGCATGTGGGTCTAGTTTTTCATGGCAGAAGATAGATGATTCAGAAAGAACTGTTTGTCTTCTCCGGGTGTCTCTGCACTGTTTCTGATTTGTTGTCAGATGTGTGTTGTTTGAGAGAGTGTGTTCTGGACGTCTGCTTTGTGATCTCTCTTTAAATCAACTGGAAATATTCTCGTCTCCTCATTAAGCAAGTTCAGTCCACGTTTCCTCAGACAGTAGGAGAGAAGAGACAGTCAAAACACAGCTCAAATCCACGTGAACCACTGAGCGTCTTAAATCAAGGAGAGCAGTATGGAGAATACATGTGCGCAAGTTTATAATTTTATGCCCTAAAAAGATGCAAATCAGTCATTTCAGTTGCTGGGGTATATTCAGATAGAGCTTTTGCTAAAATATTGAACCACTGCGGTGAAATATTGAAGTGCTGTTTAAAAAGTAAATTAAATCAATAAAGTTGACACTGCTTGCTAAGACAGCTGAAAGATTTCCCTTTAAAGTCGCACCACACTGAACATAAAGACGTCAAATTAGCGCCTCTGTTGCTCAGTTAAATCTATACCCATACATTATTCTCTTACAGTACATTGTTGTGTATCATGAAATATTCATCATGACATAACATCTATATTGCATTACCACATGCCCCAGATTTTAGCTGTATTTCTGACACAGATTAGGCTCTGCTTTCAGGCTCATGGTACACAGTTAGACCTCTTTACTCTTGCTAAAACCTCACCAGAGACCCTCCTCCTGTGAAAAAGCTTGGTTCAATCTCCAGTGTCGGAAAAAAACAGCGCTTGGTTTATAGTATCACTTTTGCAATCTAGAGATCAGCTGCAGACTCAACAAAAAACTAAGAAAGAGGGACCCCTGAGTTCTGTATATCTGTGAGAGAAAATTAAATGAGGGAAACTGAGATTGATGCAGGCTAACAAAAGAGCAAAACTACACAAGAAAAAAGCTAAGAAAGGGAAGAACTGGGGAACAGATGGAGAGAACAAAATGTGAAATTCATAAAGGCAGAGTCAGACAAGGAGAAAAAGAAAATGGGTCAGAGCCATAAAGAGCTGAAGCTGGTGTCAAGAGTAAAGGGTTAAGAGACAGAAGAGAAAGTTCTGTTGTCAGCAGGGAGAAGACGACAGGTGATGGAAGGATAATAACAGAGGGAGGAGCCTGCTTGACCCCTGTTGACCTTTTCCTGGATCCAGCTGCTGGGAAGGGTTTAGGGAAGTGGGCGCTGAAACAGTCCTAATGCGATGGGATATCCTGCCGCCTGCCTGTTAACCTCTCTTCCTCCAACAGTTCTGCGTGTTCCCATCGTTTCACAGTCACCTCTGCAGGATGAGACTCTGCTCAAGAGCAACACAAACACACAGGCCAAACACTCATAGACACCTCCTGCATACGCTGATGTACGCAGGCCTTCACACATGCTGACAACCAAAAAACGCACACCTCCAGTTGACTCAATAACATTCACAGCCAAGGACACTTTCACTCAGGTCACTACACTATGCAGAAAGGAAGGACAGTGTTGAAATGATAGTACAGTGGAGGAGAAGCCAGTGGATTGCAAACAGAAAGTCTGCCAGAGATGGCACAAATCAAAACAATATTATCATGCCGTGCAGTGCAGCTGGTTTGGTTGACTAAGTGCAAACATTATCCCTCTCAGTGCCGTTTTACACGCACACACCAAAATGAAAGCGTATAATTTCAAGTGTTTAAAATATACACATAATTACTTTGAGATAAGACTTTATCTTTTTTTCATTACTGAAGCCAAATGCTAAGTTTCTGGCGTGTCCAAAAGAGCTGCCGTTTTATTTGCCTTCATTATGGGTCGTCACTCACGCCCCTGTCTATCAGACAAAGTTCAGTAACTTGTGGCTATTTTCTCCGGTGGAAAAACTGGCTTGCCCCTGCCCATGAAACATCAAAGCCTGGCCACACTGAAAACTTCAAGCCCATTTTTGCATTGGCCCTCCTACCTTCAGATCCAGTAATTACAGCTCATACAAGACATCAACATTATTACTCGTCAAACCACAGTGTAATAATACCACAAAGCACTTCAAAGAGGCAACTCACATTTCAAGGGAAAAATAAAAACTCATGGATTTTGCATTACGAAGGACTAAATCAACCTTCCGAAGCAGCTGAGGCTCAGTTCTTGTTATCTGGAGCGAGACCCAAACTTGATCATCAAGATTTATGTTGGTGTAATTTGATGATGTTCAAACTGGGCAGACCAGTGGTTTGGGCACTTTTACCAGCCTTTATTTTACATTTACAATGTGCTGCCTTTCTCACATGTAACAATAGGATTATGCAAAAGTGTGAGTTTAGACAGTAAGGTTAAATTGCCAGGCACTGATGACTAGGACGGGTTTGCCACCATATAATTATTTTACATGTTTCAACACTGCCCTCTTGTGTCCTATATTTCCTATGTAATATTTCACGTAGAAAGCGTGTTTGTTTTTTTGTTATAAGGTTTTTCTACAAATTAAGTCAAAATTCACATGCACACTACAAATCAATACGCTAGCAAGCATGAAGTAATTTATTTTCAACCAATTCTCAACTTTAAAGAGATAAAATATCATTTAATTGACTGCACAAGGTGAAATTGTTTCACAGCAGCAGAGGCAAAACAAGTGACGCATGTGAGCATTGAGAAAAAACTAGATTACTAAACAGACTATGCACATCCGCAGAACACAAAACAAAGCATGAGAAAACAGACAGACACTAAATACTGTGAATTGTATTGAGACAAAGATAGTCACAAATATAACACCTATAATGAGGAGTATTGCTCTTGAAGAAGACACCTCTTGACGAAACCTTTCTTGAGCTTTTCACGCTCCTTCTTCGTGATGTTGCCATCGACTAGGATTGCACTGTACAGCCTTCTTCCTCTTCCTCCAACTTCTTTGTCTACCACTACTATGTCCAGTTGGTTAACTATGAGGTGTTTGTTGGTTTGTATCAGGACGTTGCACAGGAGCTTAGCTTTGTCACTTTCAACCACCTTGTAACCATGTATCCCGTTTTGACTTTGAGTCCATTCTTGGCACAGAAGCTGTGGTACACCAGCCAGCCACTTGGGGACTGTCTATCATGTGTGCCCTGCCTGCTAGCACCTGACACTGTGCTCTTGTTCCAATTGTTAGACAATTGTTAGACTTAGGCAAAAGCCAATTAATGGGTTGTGTAGATTCTCTACTGTCTGAAATTTTAACACAGCACTGACATTTTATGACCAGATTAACAGTGTTGTAGGCTTTACAAAGCTATACAAAGTAAAATATAATTATTAGCTAAGTATTTTAGGACCTCTAATAACTTTCAGCTCTTTACCACTGAAATAACAGCTGACATTCAGAGTCTATGATGCTCACTATTTAACAGGACACTTTTGTTTTTGTAGTTATTGTCATGTAGACCCTATTGTGTCACAGGAGAATTCTTTAGCACATAACTTGAACTAAACTTTGTGACAGTCCTTTTGAGTTTCAAAAGGAAAAGTTTAGAACACTGTATTTTTCTTTATTGTTGGGTGTCTGAACTAAAAAGAAACTATGGCTGGCAAAGAACGAGGCATGCTTACATAACGTCAAAGAATTCATAATCAAATCCTGCTGAAAGGCAGTATCCTTTATACACTGTGGAATAAAGATAGCCTGTGAACAAGGTCCCTTTTATTTTCTTTGCAAATGTTTAAAGGGAAACCCGCTGCTGGAAAACTGAAATGGTAAAACAAGATGGGGTGACACTGTTACACCCTGACGAGAGATACGTGTGTGTAGATGTGCATGCGCGTGCACGTGTCTGTGATGCAGTGGCCACATGTTTGAATGACAGAAGTAAAAAGCAATGTAATATTTATGCAGAGTGTATACTATGAATCTACATCTTTAATAATGCTGTGACCTACTTCCTGATAGGAAGTCAAGGGTTTTGTCATCACCACTCTCCAACCACCATGACAATAAATGTCTCCAACCTTCCCCAATGTCACTGACTTGTCAGTTGTTTCAATTATTCATGTAGCATGCATTTCCTGTTTATCTCAACATGCTTTAATTGAATTTGAAACCACCAAGCCCCCAACATTCCCTATTCAGGGGTGCGTGGTGAAGAAAAGCAGGGTTTATGATGAGTTCATCCTTTTCAATATTACAGTGGAGGAATCTTGAAAGACAAAAAACACTTTCATAACAGTGACAATGAAAGGCTTAGCCTCACAACAGCCTACGCGTTTACGTTTAGGAAGGAATGTGCCTAATGGTTGGAAATTTAAAAATGATTTACATCAGGTAATATTAGCAGGAATCCTAGACATGCTCAACCATCGGGCCTGGTCGAAGTCCGCTGGAATCTAGTGTATTGAGCAACACTGACACCCTGTGGTTATTTACACTTAATACGAGGACCTGAAGCAGCCCTGACCCACCTCTGTCTCTCATCTCATGCAAAAATAATGCATAAAAGATACATTCAGACTGAATTTACATCTCATGACTGAACTATTAAAATAACTACAGTTATGGAGTTCTTGTTGCAACAATGACAAATGATTTACTACACCCCCCAAAAAATAATGAGAGCTTGATGGACACAGAAACATACTGACACATAAAAGGAAACATGATACAGAATGCATAAAACACACCAAAATAGTAATTTTAACAAGTGAACATACTATTCAAAGCACTTTATTACAGAAATTAGACACAAAGCATGACTTCATTATAATGAATGTTGTGTTTAGTGCCATAGGATCCACAGTGCACGTCATGTTGACAGGAATATAAACACAACGAAGTTTACTCAAGGATCAGTTCACATTACTGCTGGATATGTTTGTCACTGAGTTTTTCCAGCAACATCTGAATTTTGAAGTTTGCTGGTGGATCATCCTAATGTTCATCCATGGGCTTATTGATCACTGCAGACTTGCTAAAGGGAATTGCTATTTCCCTCATTTTTGGTACAGAAATTTCTTGAGCAAGGCAGGTCAATTCAGCAGTGTCTTTATGGTCATAGTGTAAACAAGGCTCAGCACAGCCACACCTGGGGAGGTATTCACCTCAAGCCAGAACAACCACAGTTGTCTACAAGTGACAAAGGTTGAGAACATCCCATGATTAAACACAATATTTATTAAAGGTCATTTTCAGGTAGTGTACTCCAACTTTGGTTATATTTACTGACAACATTGTTTATGTTTATTTTACTTATTATTATTATTGTTTAACATACATTGCTATAAAGGATATACCTGTGCTCTATATTTCAGAGCTTGTTGTTTGTCTTTGTATGTGTTCTTTGACTCTGTGTATTTTTACTGTCCTATATCTCTAGGCTACTAACTGATTTCACAGAACTAATATTCTGATCATAATCTTGGACCACAAGACACATGATCTTTCAGTAGTGTTTGGACAGAGATGGGGAATACAGGTTTCATGTTTTCTGCTCCTGCCACTTGATTTGTTTGCAGAAGGACTTTTTTTATTTCAGACTGAATTTAAGGCTATCGAACATTTACAGCACATGTGTTAAATCATTTATTTACTACATGTCAGTGATTTTCTTTGATCACTTTTTTAGTTGTAGCTCATAGCTGTCCCTTTTCTAAACTTGTACTTTAGTTTTTAAAATTTTCAAAGTATGGCAACATTAATTATTTATGTATTAAAGTTGAACATCGCGAAAGTTAGAAAGTATATGGCGCTCCACAAATTCAAGTGAATCCTGCGTAGCCTGGAAAAACAGCTTAATAGTTTACAAAAAAGCCCCCCGTCTCTAATAGAGTAGAATAAGAACAACCCCAGGTTTCTTTTCAGTACTGTAGCCAGGCTGACAAATGGGAAGGAATCTGTCCAGCAGTTCCTGGTGTGCTCTTAGGATCTCAGTCTTATTTGGAATACTTCCATTCTGTAGATCTATCAGAGTTAATTTTAATAATTAATTCAACAAAACCATCTACTTGTCACTTAGACCCCATCCCAAATAGACTGCTGAAGTATATTGTAGCCCTGATCAGTACGTCTCTATTGAAACAGATTAATATATCTCTATTTACAGGCTATATTTAAGGTAGCTGTAGTTAAACCTCTCCTGAAAAAACCTATTGACTCTGGAATTTTAGGAAATTATAGACCAGTATGTAATTTGCCCTTTCTCTCAAAAAGTCTTGAAGAAACTGTTGCAAAGCAACTTTGTGACCATCTTCGCAGGAGCAACCTGTAACCGACACTATAGATCATAACATTTTAATAAATAGACTGGAACATGTCATTGGGATTAAAGGGACAGCACTAAGCTGGTTTAAATCTTATCTATCAGATAGATCCCAAGTTGTCTCTTTTCTCCACACACACAAGAGGTAGATATGGAGTTCCACAGGGCTCAATGCTTGGACCAATTCTCTTCACCTTATACATGTCTCCACTGGGCAAATTATAAGAAAGACTCCCATTGTTATGCAGATGACTCTCAGCTATACTAATCCATTAAAGCAGGAGAAACAAATGAATTAGTCAGACTGCAAGCCTGCTGTAATTTTTTTTATTCCTTAATTCAGACAAGACAGATGTTATTATATTTGGACCTCAAAACCACAGAGACACTATTTCAAATCATATTGCTTCCCTAGATGAAGAAGATTCCTCTTTGTCCCCGTCTCTCTATGCCTTTCTCCAGGAATCCGCAGCTTGGAGCTGTATAATATCCGGTGTGCAGCTTGTTCTGTCTGTCTTTGTGTGGTCTTTCTTGTGTGGTGCCATCTTTCTGTGGTCCTGACCAGGTCTCCTTTAAAAAATAAGTTACTTACTGTGGTGGGATTAATCTAGGTATATTTAATATCTAAGCATATAATGTAAATCATGTATATATTTCATAGGCATCCTTGTAATGGTGTATTCTTATGGTGGGACATTTTTACTCAGCTGTACTGGTATCTTTATACATCTTTGTAATAATCTGAATAGATCTTTTACCACTGGTAGACTTGTGTTACTTCATTTTTTTTCATGTGAGCAAATGTAGGGTGTGATCATTAATTTATAAATGAGAAATGATAATGCATTTATAAGGCGCGATGCGTGAAACGCCCTCTGGCGTTGCTGTCAAAGCGCAACTACAAGGACCATAATGCACTGCGAATGTCATTATCATGACACATCTTCAGCATAAGGAAAAGCTTCCTCTAAAGCGTTGTTTTTGCGAACCTTGGCCAGAGGTTGGCTCCTTCGTGTGGTTATCATTTTAAAACGTAGGTACACACTCGTCCTAGCAAGCGCGGAGACCGTCGGTCTCTCAAAAATGAGCCTCATCTGACCTACAGCTAGCATTTTCCAGCAGCTTGCTGAAGGAGAGCCGCACAAGCTAGTACGCGCTAACGCTAGCTAAACGAGGACACTGCATCTGTAACAGTTAACGTTAGAGAGCTACATTGGTCAGAGAGAGCAGCTGTGAGGGGTTATATCTACAAGACAGCAGCAGAAGTAAAGCAACGTGGCAGCACAAGGTGAGTGACGCCGGTTAACTACTTTATCTAACACTGGTCGTACTACTGTGCTTATTTCATCAACTGCAGACGTCCAGCTAAACTTGACAGCTAAGTTAGCGCCATGGTTCGAGGGTCTCAAAACCGGCAGCTAATGCATGAACTGCCTGACAAAACAGACGAAACGTAGGTGATTATACGTTTTATGTAAACGGTGACACCGTCGTGGTGAGATGTGGTGTCATAAAGTTTATTTCACTGTGGTGCGATGCGTCATCACGTGAGGTGCCACAGCACAGGAAACATGAGCGTTAGTGACACTTAGAACATAACATTAACGACACTGCTGCGATCTGAGCCACGCGTCAACGTCCAAGGAACTGCTCTTCGTTTACTGAAAACAAGTGAAGAGTGGCCGAAACTCTTGCTAAAGGCTAACGAGAAGAGCTGCGTGTCGGTGCGACTTTCACACATTTGATGTGGATTTATCTCCTCTGTTGGATCATCCCGCATTTGCAGCAAAACATACTGGATTAAGACAAGTTGACACTAAACAAAGTGAATTACCCGGGCTTGTTGTGCTGTAGTAAGGTGTAACCCTGCACTGAGGTGACCCACTTGGCTCAACTGACACCTGCTCTCAGCTTTTGAATAATGGCCGCTATTGAACAGACTTTGCTGCCAGTATACTGGACTGAAACACAATTTTCACAGATATATTATCGGTGTTTTTGTCTGTAGAATTTGTGATTTGTGAACCCCCCCTGTAGTATTTTAGATAAACAGGTTTGCACAAATACGCATTCATGACAGCCGTCCCCCATATTTGTTTATAGTCTTTTTTTCAAGTTACCTTTGTGGTCATTCCAGTTCTAATTATGCTAACTAGTTTGTCAGTAATCAAGCTAACTGCAATTCTTTTGAAGTGAAAGGACGCCCAATGGTAACCTATAAAAAGGCTGATGCAAAAATGTCATGCATTTTAAATGAAGGAGTAGGCCTCTGTCCAATGCATGATTCTCTTTATAATATTATTTGTATGTTTTTATGCACAAAAATTCCATAATGTAGTTTTGGACTGGTGCAAGCTTTTAGCACCATATTTGTGCAATATGCAACAACAGAAACAATTTGCAGATCATCTGTTTAATCCTTTTTACTGAAGTACCCGGTGTTAAATAACTTTGCAGTAAACATCCAAGAGTCAGTAATGTGCCCTAGACTTGATGCTTTGTTTACATATTTTGTCTTTCTCTCCCTTTCTTCCTAACAGCATGTCTGTACAGAGTCTGACGTGACATTGCAGAAAAGATGAGCACACTCTTCCCATGGTATCCCATGAATCTTACCTGGAGTGGCTGGGTGTTGTGAGAAAGGAGAGAGGAAGAAGGGAAAGCAGAGGACTATAAATAAGAGTCATGAATCTCCATCAGGTCCTCACAGGGGCTGTCAACCCTGGGGACAATTGTTTCTCTGTAGGGAACTTCAACAATGTGCCATTCACGGTAAGACATTTCCAGCTCTGGAAATGTTCCTCTTCCAGCCATTCAGAAGTTGTGAGTCTTATGGGGGTTGCCAAAATCATCTGTGATAAGATTTAGTTTCTTTTGAGTTTCTACAATATAAATAAAGAACTGACACCAAGAAGGTTTGAGTAATAACAGTTTTGCTCTATGAACTAAGAATTAAATTGAGGTGGCCGTCCTGTTTACCTAGCCATTAGTGACTGGATAAGATTAAGATGTGAAATTATTTCAGGCATCCAGAGAGAATCTGTCTTTGAACAGAGTTTTATGCACATTTAACCACAGTTCCATTATAATGTGACACTGAAAGCAAAACATAGTTTGTCCTACTGCGCTCTAAAAAAGAAACCTGTCATATTATATAAAAGGACCAGCCGTCATGGACAGCCTGTCACAAGACATCTTGATCTAGTGACTGCTTGACGTTTGAGTGTAGAGGACATTGTGTTGGGACAGAAGGCCTTTTTTACAGCAGAATTTTGAAAAGTACAGCTATTAGTAATGCTAATGATGCCTCTGTTCTATACTTAACCTAGTAGGTCATAATAAGTCAGACAAGTTAGAGACAGTTTTGTAGTGAACCAGCACGCAGCAGAGACTTGGTTCTCACCCAGGATTCAAGTATTGGAAATGTTTGCAACCATTACATAAATAGTAACGTATTCACCCAGTAGCAATGATTTTCTGAATTCTCAGTGCAGGATTAAATTACTTATACATACTTAATTGCTGCTTTAGATCTTGCTCAATAATGCAAAATGTCTAGGGTTAGGTCTTTGCTTCATGACTGAAATAGCAAAGGCAGTACTTCCGACTGCTTGTGTACTCTCTGATCTTGAAGACAAATGTCCCCATATTATTTAGAGAGTGGATCAATAGAACTCTTTCGGTCTTTGTGTCCTCCTGTGAATGAGGCACAGTCACAGTGTATCATAGCTCATGTGTGAACATCTTCTCCTGAGTGCCACAGAAATAGATTGTGTAATTCTAATCTTATCCGTTTGTACTCAGAAGTGTCAAATGGTAGTATGTTTGATGCACAGAGGACTGCACCAAGGGTCACTTAATAGAGTTATGGAGTGACCTTTCATGCAGTTCCATCTGGATGGATTTCTTTATCTTCCTGTTTCCCCTTCATGTTGTCTATTTATGTATTTATAGGCCTATGCATCAGGTTGTGACGTGGTGATTTTGGGCAGTGATTTTGAGCGATTGCAAATCATCCCAGGTGCCAAACATGGCAACATCCAGGTTGGCTGTGTTGACTGCTCACTGCAGGGTGGACAGGTAAGAATAATGAAGGACATTTCTGCAGACCTCATGCTTTCACAATCAGATGACAGTCTGTAACTGCTACACACATCTTCACCAACTCCAAAAATGTATACAGATTAGCAGAGCATTAAGGATAGAAGTCAGCAATGCAAGAATGTCACTGTAATCTGTTTTTTTTTTCTTGTGAATGCTGTCAGTATTGGTTAAAAAGAGAAGACATGCCTAATTTATTTCAAATGGGTGGGGGAATGCTAACCCAGTACTTCACCACTAACGTCATGTGATGTTTAATCCAATTCAGTTGGGCCAGGACTAAAGTCACATGCCTACAGCATGGTCTAGCATCCCTTAAGCATGCTCAGTTGGTATGCTAGCCAGTTCCACCTCAGTGCCCATCGCCACACTCATTACACTTTAAGTAATCACCCATTACTATGGAATGATTATTTCCAAAGACATTCCGAAGAATGTGATTTAAAACTTTACTTAATGTCATTAGGTGGAATGTTTTTACAGCAAAAGGCCAATCGCATAGTTAAAACTTTTGTAATCAGTGACTTGAGTAACTAGAGACAGGACAGGAAGCAGCCTCTACTAAAATCAGAAGGCAGTGATGTTGAATCAACTTTTAAAATCGTATCACTGTCAGCTGCCTGAAGCACGAGGCTATTTCAGCTTCAATGGAGCTTTTGTGTGTCAGTTTTAGTATTCTTGTAGCATAATGTGATCTCAGATAAAAAAAATAGTCAATATGACTTAAGAAAATGTAAATAAGACCCAATATGTTTGCCACTTGCAGAAAAGGCCAGTATGTTGTTTTGGTAACATTACTCCAACATTTATTATTTTACTGTTTAAGGGGAATATGTTTAAATGTGGACTGTCTGTTACTGAATCTTATGTGTGAGCATGTGTCCATTTATATGTTCACATTATATTATTCACAAGTTCTGTTACAGTCAGCATTTTGAGTCATTGAAGACACAGCTTGTATTATTCAATATCTGAACCTTATTAAGCTTATTTGCCTTCACGGCCACATAAATTCCATTCATTGACTCGGTTTAACAGCGTGACTGTGATTCCCACGGAAAACACTTGATCATATATAAATAAATAAATACAAATAAATAAATATAGCCCTAACCAGTGCATGAATGCGAGGTGTGAATACAGCACAAAGTATGTAATGTTGACTCAACTAAGGGTTGTTCTAGGCTCAAAATGTCTTTAGTTTGTAGGCTTTGGACCGCACCCATTTATTGTTGAGGGCTGTCATTGTTTGTATAGCAGACTATGTTTGGTGGCCAATATATAGTCTTTTAATTGCAATCTGTAATGTACATCGTAGAAATGCTAATTGATTGCATATTTAGAGTTGGAATTGAAATGTTTGAAATAATAAATATGTAAAAAATGTGGTATCTTTTCTTTTTTTAAACTTACAGATTGCGGCTTCCTATGGAAGCATTGTGTGCGTCTTTGAGCCTGTTTGGCCACCAGATCAAAAAGACACATCACTGACTGTGAGTAACACACCATCTTCTAGTCACTGTATGCATTAATTCACATCATCCTGAAGAATCAGACGTACTGTATCTCCTTCAGGACATGCTCTGTTAATATTTAAAATGGAGCAGAATCTTTTTTTCTCTAAAGCTATGAGAAAGTCACCAAGGAAGAAACACAAATGCACATAGTTATTAAAATATTGTATAAAGTCTTTCAGTTGTTCCAACCGGTGGTGTAGAAGTCCTTGTTTGCTCTGTCACAGTTGAAACGCTTTTTTTTTTTTTTTTTTTAAGTCAAGGTATAGTCACATGGGATGGAAACATTCTCCACACATACCTTAGTACCTCTTTTATTGCAGAAGTTCCATCACGTCTATGTGACGTAATTGCATGTGTGATAGCAGCTTGAGTTCTGTTTCTTGCTGTTTAAGTAACCAAAGCTATGCTATTTGTAATGCTATGCTGTTACTTTGTTAGTTTATATTTTATATTAATTTATATTTATATTTATATTCTCTACACAGAAATTGAACTGCCAATGGCAGAAGACTGGTCAATTTGTATTACAGTCTGTGGTACGGAACCTGGCCTGGCACCCCACAGGTATTTTTATAGCCAAAGTACTTTTGTCTTTATGTAACACAGATATGTCAACATCAACATTATTTTTGTTGGTTTGTTTGTGATGCCAAGGCACCGCTCTCTTAACGGGCTCTAGCAGTCTCCAGTTGTGGTCTAATGTTGATGGCATAAAAGATGAAGCTGAAGAAAGAGGAAAACAGACAGACATGACCATAAGAGACTCTCATTGTGCCTGGAGGTGCATCTGGCAGAGCAAGTAAGAACTCATATTTGTACAATCAGCGTGAGACGTTGACTGCCCCAGTTACTTTAAGGTTGAGTTTATTAGAATTAATTATTTGTGTCAACAATTACCAATATATTGTATGTTCTTTATATTTATTGTACAGACCTGAATAGATTTAGCCAATTTTGATTTAAATTTCTCTCTGCAGCACAGCTTCTCCTGTCAGTTTAATAAAGTTCTCCCCTGATGGTGAATTCTTTGCCACTGCTGGTCAGGTGAGCTATAAACCTATATGGTTTTGGATGGCTAGTGTATTCAAGTCACATTTGCCTTGTTAAATTACAGTGTCAACGTAACACAATGTAAATTGCAACTTGTAAATTGATACCGGTCTTTTGAGGTGTGTGCACCTCTTCACACAAACCTACTGGCTTTAACTTGTACAGGCACATTCTACAGTGTGATTGTTCTCTCCTATTCAGGACGACTGCCTAGTAAAGGTTTGGTACAGCACCAGTAAATGGAAGCCAGGTGTTTCCAGACTCTTCACACCTCCAGAACCCAGTGTCAGTGTCCATGGAGAGCTGGCTTTCTCCTTCATCTACCTGGCTCATCCCCGTTCTGTTACCGGCTTGTCTTGGAGAAAAACCAGCAAGTACATGCCACGGTATGGGCGTTGTTTTTAGCATTTTTGATCTAAGGTGATACCCCTGGCAACAAGAACTGCACAAACATTAGTTGCCTCCCAGAAATTGACCATTGCCTTAAGAGGGCAGTACAGTAAAGTTGAAAACAGTACTCAGGTAACACAGCCTGGTTTTATACCAGTTTTGCTGGAAAGACGGGTAGGATCTCTTTTTGTTAATTTAGCCATCCAGTGTTACTGAGTGGCATCGTGTGGGTTCAGTAAAAATAAAAACAGGTTAGAAGTAGTAGTATTACAATATAATACTACATCATGGCTTAAAGGTATGCAGTTACAACATCGCCAATGTTACTGACTGACTGATTTGATAATGTAATCTCTACCTGAGGCGTAGACGTTTTAGGGTTCTGTCATTGTTCCTGGGATCTGTTTGAGCCACTCCTCCGTCTTTGTGGTCACACCTTCAAGTGTTTCTCTTACTACAAAGCCCACTTGGCCTTCACTTTCTACATCCTCTCCAGTTCCTCTTTCAGGCTCTGGTACCTCTCCAGGGCCTCTCCTTTTATACACATCACCATTAGATGATTAATGTAATTACTGACATTTAGTTATTTGAGTCCTCCAGCAAACCTGCCATTAATCCTCCTTTTCCCTGATCCCTTTTGCTTCCTCGTGCCAAACAGGGGTGCAGTATGTAATGTTCTGCTCACCTGTTGTAAGGACAGCGTGTGTCGCTTGTGGGCAGAGACACTGTTGCCGGGTGACAGCCTCCTGTCTGGTCACCATGACAACTATACTTCTGACCAACAGAGTGACACGCTCAGATGTGCTGGACCTTTTGGGAAACACGCCAGTGACGGGAAGATGCAAGGAAAAGCAGCACAGGAAGTGAGTATGTTTATGCCATTCAGTTTCCATTTTATTTACGGTTATACACTTATGCTTATATTAGATTCTTTTCTGATACTGCATAATGATGTTCACGTCTTAAAACTTGTTCAAGTCTTAGAACTAGGCAAAGGAAATCAATATTTGGAATTGTTCATCAAACAAACGACTTAGCAGAATACTTAATGTTAGATATTTGTTTACAATAAATAAACAAAGAAGTATACTCTCTATCTGAGTTGGTTAAATACGTTGCCTCTTTGTAATTTTAGGACTAAGGCTCAGGTAATATTTTTGCAGAAATGGAGAAAATTCTAAAGAGTACACAGACTTTCAAGCGCCACTGACCTAGTGCACCACATCTTAGCAAGCTACCTTTGCTACGTTCCCCTCAATGGCAGCACAAAAGAGAAAACTCTTTGCCCAGTATTATTTACTTTGCGTAAAAATGTTATATTTAAAATATTAGGAGAAATCTACACCGAAGTGTTAAAACAAAAATCATATTATTTCATGTATGAACGGTAAGGACTAGATTGAAGTAGACAGACAATGGCATATAGCACCTGCATCAAAGAAGTGTAAACACTTGTTTTAAATAAAAAGTATTATTTACAGAGCTGTAGCAGTTTTTTTCATACCTCTATCGGTTATGAAATGCAAAAAGCTATAATTTACTTTGTAGTGGGAAATAAATGGCATACGTGACCCTGAAATAGAAACCAGACAGTTTGTTTTTATCGCTTCCATTTTATCATAAGAGGGACCTGCTGAGATGATGGAAAGTGTGGGGGGGTAGCTGAGTCAAAATGAAAAATTAATTGGCTATCAGACAAAAAGATGGTTTCTGAAGCTTTAAGGCTTGAGATGAGTGTCAGTGATGGTTAATAACCTAATTTTTGTGTGCAACATCTCAAAATAATAGCTTTGACTTTTTATAGTTTTTTTTGGGGGGGCGGGGGGTATTTAAATTTTTTGGTCCTGCTATTACAACTTTTAAATGGTCTTCTGCTTTTTGACCTTGGTTGTTGCTAACAGCCTACTTACTGTAGACCTCAAACACAATATTTTAATCCATTTTAATGCGGACATTTAAATGCTTATGGGTCTCGTTGGCTCTCACAGTGCTCGGGGCACACGAGAGTACAGGAAAAACAGGTCTACTGTGCCTTGAGCTAAGTCTGTACGAGTACATGTGTGGAATTATTCATTAAAATCTGGACTGTGCTGGATGACCCAGGCATTAGTCTGAGGCAATTCTCTCTGTCTAAAACCCTCCAATAAGGAATATAAGGGGATGAAGCTGAGAGAGGCCTATTTTAAACCTCAGTTTAAAAGCCTGTGATGCCTCTGGTGAGCTGTACAAGATTTCTTAAAATAAAATAATTAAACCCAGAGTTTCTTGATAAGTAATTTTGTTTGAAACCCTCTGAAGGAGGGATGGGATTTCCACAGCAATCAACAGTTTCTCCTTTGGTATCATCCTATTTACAAGTATATGTGCCTGTGTTTTACATACCTGTGTGGCTCATACAGTAGAGTTTAGAAACGATGGGTGTGTTTTGTAGTTGTTCTGCAGAAATGTCACTCTGATGCTGGACATCTAGCTTCTTTAAAGGTTCAACAGTATTGTGTGTAATCGGTCATGACCCATGATTTTTCCTCTCTTGTTGCCACGTCAAAGATAGCAGATACTCTATAGCCATGTATCAGTGGAGCCCAGACAGTACTCTGTGTTCCTGCACTCTTTCAAGGTCACCACCTCCCACTTGCATGCAGGGGTACATACGTTTGCTACACTCTCACTTGTTCTTCGCTCGTACTGCTTTGGCACTCTGAAGGACCGCAAGGAAAAAAACTTACAAAAGACGGATCTGTCGCTGGGTTTTTATTTTATCCCTCGGCACAGTCAATTTAGTTCCCTAACAATAGTTCTTCAGATGATATATATATATGATGATGATTTTTGAATGTGTAATGAGCACATACATTGCAGATGCATTTCCTCTGGCTTTATTTTTTAGGTTATTTTTAATTTGAGCACTTAGCTTAAATGTCACCACACATCAAATATTGCTTGTTAATGCTCTAACTTTAATAATGTTTTCTTCACAGTTTAATTTTCAGGAACCGTGGCACTTCTCCTTGTATCGGGACATTCCCCAGCCCTCTCTGACTGGCTGCCTGCCTCATCACCAGAGCCATCGCCACTACAGCCACAAGAAGAGCAGCACCAATTGTCCCCATGCCAATGCTCTCTGTCACTTTCACATTGCGGCAAGCATAAACCCAGCCACCGGTTAGACACATTTGTTTCTGTTAAACACATTTTCACAGTATACCTATTATTGAGAAGGAAATGCTTCTACAGTCTAGTTACCATTGAGTGCAGTATGAATTTAGTTCTACTTGGTTAATATCGGTGTTCGGTCAGAGGGCTTCACCTCCTGTATTTCTTAAAGCAGAACACTGTAAGTTTTGCAAGTTGCCTAAAGTTATTGACTTAACATCCCAGTGAGCTTTGTTCTCAGTTAGTTACTCAGAGTAAAGTTTAGGGCATTTTTTCTGTGTTTTTTCGGGGGGCGATTTTAATTTGATCTAAAAAAATGTTATAGATTTACACAGCCTTGAGGCCAAGAAGTGTTGTATGTTTCTATTTGCATGCTTAAATTATGTTTTATCATACTTGGTTTGTCATTTTCTGTTGTTTTCCTCATTTATTCACATACTTTCTTTATCACAGACATTCCTCTACTGCCATCCATCTCCTCTCTGAGTGCTGTGGATGACGAGGAACCTGGAGGTCTTTTTACTGTCCACTGGCTCAACAATAAAGAGCTTCATTTCACATTAGCTATGGAAGTCTTCCTGCTGCAGCTCAGAGGCAGCCTGGAGCAACAGAACGAAGGCTCCCATGAAGGTAAAGCAACATGTCTGGATCAGTCATTAAGACTTTGTTTTAGGGTTTGTACATATGAAGCTGTCAAAGAGAAACTGAGTCAGACTTTCCATTGTAAAAGACAAACCTCTCTACATTTTGTATGTTTTGCATTGGTATGATTTGTGTTCTCTCCCAGAGCCTGATGATGAGGAAAACATTGATGAAGAGCCAAGTGCTAAGCCGAGTGACCCCCAAGGACCCGAGGCTGCGGAGCTTCCTCTGGCGGCAGTGGAACACCAGGTGGATGTGCTGCTAGAGGAATGGAACAAAGAGGCAGATATGTTGTTCAGTATTCATCCCACGGACGGCTCTCTGTTAGTCTGGCATGTGGACTGGCTAGATGAATACCACCCAGGAATGTTCAGACAAACTCAGGTACATTATGTGTTAATAGTTTTAATGCGATATTATTAACCAGCTAATTAAATATGTTAATGATTTATGAAACGACTCAATCCCCCATCTTTAACCTATGAGCAGCCGCTATTAGTCATTTAAAGGTTGATAAAATAGAGACGCATATCTTAGGATGGAAAGCTACAGTAAAGCAAATATGTTTTATTAAATAATAACATGTTAAACTAAGACTTTACAACAAATTTTAAAAAGTGCTTCTAAAGGGGAAAGCATTAATTTATCATCCCATCAGGGTTGGAATCATTTTGACAGCTGTGTTTTTCTAGCTCCTAGTCTAATGGTTTATCATCCAGCCATTCAAACAATTAGATTCTAATTATGTGCAACTTCATATGAAATTGAAAAGTCTCTTGATGCATTTTCATTAGCAGTAACATAATGAGAATCTCATGACATGGCAGTTGGTTAGGAAAGGTTAAATTGCCATTCAGTTTGTTTCAGCCTGACTGCTTTAATTAGTTGATACAGACAGGATCTTAGTATTCTGCTATCGTGAGCACTGTATTTTTTTATTTGTTCTTTTTATTTCATTATAAATATGTATTAGAAGGTGAGTGAGGGAAGGCTCCATCCCTGTCTTAGAGACTCAATTAATATCCCTAGCTTAAAAATATTTACCCAATAACTTTTTATATGATTAATCTACAGCTCTACAGAGTTTTTGTTTCTGTAGGTGCTATAATGTCTCTTTTTCTCTCTCAGGTGTCGTTTGTGTCGCGCATTCCAGTAGCATTCCCTGCAGGCGATGCGATCTCCCTGAGCCACAGTGTTGTCATGTATGCCTGCAACAAGAATGTGGATCTTGCTATCCAACATGGCAAACAGCGACCGCCCGGGACCACGTTGCCTCAAACCAAATCAGCTCTAATAAGCTACAGAGGTCAAGGAAAAGCTGCCCCCAGCAGTAGTCTTCGACTAAGCATTTTTACCCCCAATGTCCTTATGATCTCCAAACATGACGATGGCTCCCTGAACCAATGGGCAGTCAGCTTTGCTGAGGACTCTGCCTTCTCCACTGTGCTCAGTGTCTCTCACAAGTCACGGTTCTGCGGCCACCGCTTCCACCTCAATGACCTAGCCTGTCACTCACTGCTTCCTCTCCTTCTCACCACCTCACACCACAATGCCTTGAGGACCCCTGAGGTAGATAGCATCCTGGCTCCTCCAGAGGTCTGCTCCACTGGCGTGTCGCCATCTTTGACCGTTAGGTCACGGCCTAGCAGGATGTCCCTGGGTATGGTTTCACAGGATCCCAATGCAATCTACAGTGAGCTGATTTTATGGCGAGTGGACCCTGTTGGTCCATTGTCCTTGTCAGGGGGAGTCTCTGAGCTAGCTCGGATCAATTCTCTCCATGCATCTGCATTTGCTAACGTAGCCTGGCTGCCCACGCTCATTCCCAGCAGCTGTTTAGGTGAGATACTTTATTGTCGGTCTGTTATTTCACAGTTTTTGTAGTTACAGCATTTTCTGAATTCCCCCCCATCAAGACTACCTTTGATTTTTAAAGCAACTTCCAAGAAGACATAAGCAATTACTATTTGGGTTTTGTAAATTATGAGTTACTCCAAAACCAAAAGCCCTGATAAGACCCAGACTTGTCAGGAAGAAAAACTTGCTAGAAATTGATTTTCGGCTGCTGAGCTGAGCAATCTTTGGTATAACCATGATTTTATGAGTGAGATGTTAAACAGATCACCTGTACCTCAGTATTCTGTATTTTATTTTTTGTCTTTTCATGTTTAGTTATAAAGAGAAACAGAGTAGTAACGCTTTCTTCAACTCTTCAGGTATGTACTGTAACTCTCCCAGTGCGTGCTTCGTTGCAAGCGATGGCCACTCGCTCAGGCTGTATCAGGCAGTGATTGAAGCTAAGAAACTTCTGAGTGAGCTTTCCAACCCTGAGATATCAGTAAGTCAAACCGAATTCTCAAAGCACCATTCTGAAAAACAGGGTATAGAGCATGTGAAGTTGACATCAAGCCGTGTTGAATTTTGGGGGGAATTCAACATGTTTTGAAGATTCCTCTGTAGCTGGCCACAGCGGGGAACCTACATACAAACCTAAAAAACTTATTTTTACAAACACATTGTAGGGTGTGCGGGACTTGGACTTTATTCAAGACACATATATACATCATCAGGGTAGTGTATGGGAATCTAGCTTTCCAGAATTTCTAACTTTTAAACCTGCACAAATTATGTGTGTTCAGTCCAAAAACAGGAAAATCTATGACTTTGGTGCAACAGGATCTGAAATCCAGTCAAAGTAATGTCCTTGGATCTGTGGTATTTATAGTGATACGTTTCTTTTTAGCTGAGTGTAACAAAAGTCTTCCAAGTAAGCCATGGTGACTACCATAGCAGGTGCAGGTAAACTGAATGCATACCTCACAAGATGCCACCAACATGCATCACAGCATGACATACTTTCATATTATCTATATTCAACATTGCAGTGACTATTTTTCAACCCCCTTGGGCCCTTACAGTGTCTGTGAGGAATTACAGTTTTATTTATTGGTTGTGAGTTGAAGTCAGAAGGAAGTCACATTTGATGGTTGGTTTGAGCTATGACCTATTTTGTTATTTTGTCAAATTATTGATTCTTACATGCAGCTAAACATCTCATTGTTATGTTTATTGTAACATAACCTTTGTTTACACACACATTTCAAATACTACCTGTATTTCATGTATATAAAGGTAAACTGCATGTTGTAACTATATCATGGTAATGTGTAAATATACCCAGATTTATGTATTATCCAACTTCTCTAACCTCAGAAATATGTTGGAGAGGTGTTCAACATCATCAGTCAGCAATCCACAGCAAAACCAGGATGTATCATAGAGCTGGATGCCATCACTGACTTTGTAAGTAAACATGAAGCCCAAAAGAACTGTAGTGGAACCAATAGACTTTTTACTCTTGCTCCTTCTGCTCTGTGTAACATTAGAGAGACATAAACATAAGTGATTAAAAAAACATAACAGGATCTTTCCCTTGAAATAAAACATACCTGCAAAATGTATAAAAGCAGTTGTGTAACTAGATCTTGTTCATTTGTAGCATGAAACATTTTGCTGCAGACTTCTGTGAAAGGTCCACTATTAAAAAGAAACCTGTACAGCAAACCTTCCATCATCGCTCAGTCTTACTAACTTGTGTCTAGGTATTTACTCCATAAGAACTCAAGCACTTTGTTAATAGTCATCCCATAATCGTTGCTGTTTGTCTCTGCAGCAGGGGAAGGAGACTCAGCTCCTACATGTTTTTGACGAAGGCCTGATACTCGGCAGCGAAACAACAAATCAGACACAGGAAACATCTTCTTCTCCTCATACTGGTATACTCGGTGCTTGAAAATGTTTTTAGAGTTTATTAGGAAAAATATCTGTAAAATAATTTATTTACATTATACTCCGTTACCTATGCAGCCTCCAGTGGGCCGACTTTCTCAGCACGTTTTTTCCTCGTGGTGGTCGAATTGACTCCGACAGGCCGTTCACTCCTCCATATGTGGCACCTCCATCTTGCTGCTCGGCCCGTTACCATGGGTGGGTACTTTTAAAAGGAAGTAAAACTGCACGTTTGCCCCTGTCTAATATGATGATTAAGAATCCTTAACCTGATAGATGAAGTGCTGTTTGAATGACAGTGTTGCCCACAGGCTGTTGGAATACCTGGAATGCTACTGACAAAATTGGGATTTTCCCTAATGACCAAGCAACAGCTGTAATGTTCTTTTAGACCCTCTAAAAAGTTGTTTATAGAATTTTCTGTAAATTCTTAATTAGTCCAACACATCTGTCACAAGCTAATGTTAGAGGCTTTTTACCAGAAATTGTATTTTATAAACATTTCCTTTTCCGGTTTGTGTCCCCACAGAGGAGAAAGATGTGACCACAGCTTCTTCTTTGAACAGCTCTCAGTTTAACTTTGACACATACACTTCTCCAGTAACTCAGAAGAGTAAACCCTGCACTTCCAATCTGCAGAGTGCCTGTCGCCTCAGCCTCACAACACACAGCCTATACAGCCAAGAGATGGCTCTGCCCGAAGGTGTGGAGGCCATTAGTGTTACGCCCTCAGCAGGTAAGAGGAAATGACACGTAGGTTACACAGCTCCACAAACGTTGTTGGTGTGACATTAGAGATAAACATCTGCTTGGAGGTTTTGTTCGCAGTCTGTGTATGGCAGGGCATTCTACTCAAAATAATTATTTGTAGATTCATTTTAGAATGAAGGCGCTGTGGGGAAAAAACGTCCCTGCATAATGGCACATTACTATTTCGTTTCCTAGGTCACTTGAGTGCATCTTGCTCTTTGCCAGCTGACCGAGTACCTTACCACCTTGCTACTTCCTGTTCTGACGGAAAGGTGCGCTTCTGGAGGTGTAATGTTCTGGCATCAGATCCTTGCAGTATGGACAACTTTGTGTACGAATGGGAGGAGTGGCCTCTCCTGCTGGAGGAGGGACTACCCAACAGCAGTGCAGTAAACATACCGGGTCGTCCTATAGGAGTCAGCTGCTGTCACCCTGGACGAATTGCGGTTTCCTACAGGCAGACGCCAAATACATCTCTGAAGTCCCAACCTCATCTGGATTCTCACAGACATTCGACTTCTCCTCCCACCTCGGCATCCTCCCCCTACAACATACACCTGACCCCATCCCTTACTGTACAGCACAGCCCAAATCTGACCCTAAGCTCCAACCCAGCAAACACTAGAGAACCATTGGTCCACATTGGCATCTTTCAATGCGAGTCCACTGGTGGTTCACAGTGGATTCTGGAACAGACCATAGTCCTGGACAACACAGATCCCACAGCCAAGTATGCTGGTAGCAGCAGTGCTGTGGAAAGTTCCCACATTCATAACACAGACTTCTCTCCACCGAATGAAAACTGTCTTGGTACTACGAGTAAGAGCCTTGTTCATTTGGACTGGGTTTCTCAGGAGGACGGGTCACATGTTCTGACTGTTGGTATTGGAACAAAGATTTATATGTACGGCTGTCTTTCTGGGAAGCCTCCAGAGCTCGGTCTGTCGTCTGAAGGCGGTAGAGACCAAAGCTTGTCGCGCTTAGTTCTGCTTCGATCAGTAGATCTGGTTTCCTCTGTGGAAGGCTCATTACCCATCCCAGTGTCCCTCTCCTGGGTGCGAGATGGTATCTTGGTAGTAGGCATGGACTGTGAAATGCATGTGTACTCTCAGTGGCAACCGACAGCGCCACCCAAACCTAATGTTGTCATTGCCCAAGACGCAGACATCAGTAGCAGTGTCTCCTCCATAATTTCAGCTGTCAGACAGAGCCAGGAGGAGGGCGTCAACCCTGGGGTCCCCATGTCTTTGCTGGCCCCACCCAGAAAGGCCCTGACAAGATCAATGATGAGCCTGGCTCAGAAGCTCAGTGGAAAGAGAACCGCGTATGACCTACCTGAAGAGATGGAAGATTCTGGTCTTTTTGAAGCAGCTCACCAACTTTTTCCCACTCTTCCCCAGTACCATCCTGTACAGCTGCTGGAGCTCATGGATCTTGGCAAGGTAAATCAGTTACTGACTATATGTGTTACCATTCTTTAGTTTTTTCCCTCTTTTATTCAAGAACATTCTCCATTTACCTGATATTGCAGGTCAGTTGTGTCTGTTAATCTAAATATAATTTGTATGTCTTAAGGTTCACCGTGCCAAAGCCATCCTATCCCACTTGGTGAAATGCATTGCTGGAGAAATTGTGGCTCTTAAAGACAGTACCACCAATCCTGGGAAGCGTGTCCGCTCTCGAACAATCAGTGCTGGAGGAAGCACTGCCAGGGACCCAAAGATGTTCAGCAAGTCAGAAACCTCCACACCAGACTACACAGAAATAAGCTCAGTCCCTCCCTTACCATTGTATGCTCTTCTGGCAGCTGATGAAGATACATCATCAACACATGGTGGGTATATATTAACACAATTAATTAATGCTACAAAAACATGGGGTAGTATTGTTTAATCTTTCCAATGGGTAACACATCTGAATCGCCGATAGGCTGGGTGAGAAGTCAGACTCTTTTACTATGGACTATGTTGTTATAGAATGTGGTTCTGCGTTGTCGTGCTAAAATAAGCGGGGCCTTCCCTAAAAGATCTTGGTGGAAGAGGTGGGTCGCTCTCTTTCATGGCATTTATTTTCTTTCTCACGTTGTAAATGTTTACCGTGTGACCTCATCAGAAGAAGAAGGATTCTCTACAGGTCATCTACAGGTCTTTTGAGAATTGCATGTCTTGTGATTCAGTTGTGCCTTGTTCCTCCTTATAGGTAAAGTGGGCAGTGTAAGTGGAGACAGTGGGCATGGGTCCAGTCACACAGATGCTTATGATGAGCTCTTTCACACACCCAGTGCAGTGGACCTGGACCCTTTGGACAATGATCAAGAGGAAACGGGAAACAAGGTCAGTGTTTATACAGTTGTGCACCATTAAGAGAATTTCTAAAGATAAGAGTGAATAGATAGATTTAGGCTGTTTTAGTATTCCAGTGGGGCTAAGACATGAATAACTGTAAATTAAGTTTCTTTTTTTATTTATTTCCACCTAAGATAGTCGAAGCCAGAGATGCTCCTATTATATGCAAAATAAATACAACATTTAAATACAACAGGTGTAAATCTTCACTGGTCTCACGATTCGATTTGATATCTCGATGCATTGCAATGCATCACGATGCAGCCCATCAATTTTTCTCCATTACCTCACAAGCAGTGACATGTAAACCCTTGTTTTTATTTAACAAAAGCTTGAAATAGAAACAGAACTTGTGACTATTACATTAAATTGTAAACAGAAATTAGAGGTGGGGAGTATAATGTGCCTTGCATTGCTTCGCACTAACGGCACCGATAAATAGTCACCTATGCCTAAAAAACAATCTGCGGTGCTATAAATTAAATTTAAACCATAAAGTGTGTATATAGGGCGCTTCCTGAACGTGCACATTACAAAGACAAATTTACAAATGAGCCAGTGTTCTGCATTTGGGACCAACTCAACAACATGCTCTGGTTGGAGCGTCGATCAGATGCGGCCCGTGCGAAAAACAAAGCTTTCGTCTGCAGCAGAAGGGACATCACCTGCCCGTTGCTAGTGTAATGTGCCCTCACTGTAACATAAGACTTATTTCTCAGCCTTTGCTAATGCAGCTAGTGACGTGAGAGAGATGAGTTTTGTCCATACAGAGAAGCGCTGTACTCTCATCGGGCAGCCACCGTCATACCCGGGCTACTTATTAACTAGACTTTTTATGCCCCATCCCAGGCTATGTTGTTATGACCTAGTTGATTATGTTGTAATGCAGCATCGTCAACATTTCCATCGCGATGCATCAATTATGTGATTCATTTTAACACCTCTAAAAATATTATGTTGATTTGATTTCGAGTTTAGTTATGACACAACCCTTTAACTTTATTTTCCGACTCTCTGTATCATTTATGATAAGTACCATTGATTTAATTGTATGCACTGTTTATTGTCCTATTAGGTTATTGACCTGTCCCAGTACAGCCCTATCCACTTTGGCGCCGAACATGCTCAGGTCCTGTCCAGCCAACTTCTCCACTCCAGTTTGCCTGGATTAACACGTATGGAGCAGATGTCTCTCATGGCGCTGGCCGACACTATTGCTACCACAAGCACCGACCTCGGGGACAGCCAGGACAAGAGCAAAGGTGCTGCAGGGAAACACATGGTTTATCCATACTGATGCAGTCGATAAGTTGTCCATTACACAACGTAATGTAATAATGTTTTAGTATCTGGAAAAACATTGAGTCATTTGTTTAACAGGCGGCGAGACTCTAGATGAGTGTGGCTTGAAGTTCCTGCTGGCCGTTAGGCTGCATACCTTTCTGTCTACCTCCATGCCTCCAGCGCACCGAGCACAACTGCTACGACAAGGTACAGTGGAGGAAGTGATTTATAACCGTTATAACCTCGGGCATGTCATAGCTGATGCAAACGAGCATGCAGCAACTGCAATGTTCACCACACTGTACATGGTCGCTGTCAAATCGATTAAGAATATCCTATTATTATTCTGTGCACAGGTGGGTGGAGAGTCACAAACAAGTGGGTGGTTGATTCAAACGAAGCAGCACAAAGTGATGATAGACAAATCTGTCTGCTGTTGTTGTTGAGGCAACATTAAACTTCCACTGCGTGGATGGTTTTATTAAATAAAACAGCTGATGTGCGGACAGAATGATGTTTAAATTGTAAATATACCAACTGATCACTCACCACCTTTTAGAGGCATGTTTACTGTTTTAAATCAGTCTATAAATGAATGAGGGATTCTTACTATATTTGTTAAATAGCAGCACACACACTATCTGCCTCTAGCAGCAGGACACATATATTGATAAAGCTGCATCTGCTGATTTGAGAAGTGCCAGTGTCCACTGTTTTATTCTTCTGAAAACTATGTTAGACGGGCACAAAGTAACATTTGGTTGCTACGGCACACCTTATGCTCTGGAGGTATTTCATTACAACAAGTACCTTATGCTGTGACCAATCAGGGAAGCTCCACCACCACCACCGCATCTGGTTTCAAAGAGAACTCAAAAGAAAGCTACCCTTGACTGTGGCATTTAATCTGTCTGCTCCAAAAGAAGTCCTTAGGGGGCAGCAGTACAACACTGTAGCTGTAAGAGACCAAAGTAATTTCTTCAAATGTATGGAACTGACTGTAGTCCTGGAATTTCTCACTGAAGTGTCTCTCTGTGTGAAAAGCTAAACATTTTCCTTTCTGCAGGTCTGTCAACATGTCATTATGCCTGGGCCTTCCACTCGGAGGCTGAGGAGGAACTGCTAAATATGCTGCCGGCCCTTCAGAAGGGAGAGCCCACCTGGCCTGAACTGCGCTCTATGGGTGTGGGCTGGTGGCTGCGAAGCACAAACAAGCTACGCAGGTGTATTGAGAAGGTGAGGGGAATAATACTTGTTCGTTATCATCGCAGATTAGTTGTCTGTGCGTTTCTAACATCAGATTCATCAGACATGCCGTGTAGATATTGCAAATGACTACTGTGATAGCTGGTAACAGCAGTTTATTAAAGGGACATTTACATAAATGTACAGAGGGCTATCACTCGCTAAGTTTATTAACTTGAAAGGATAACTGATGACTCTTTTCCAATGATGGTAAAACAGCTAAAGACACAAACTTTAGCTATTGCTAATTTAAAATGCCTCTTTGGGTTCAAACCTTTCTTGTGCAACAATTCACTGCTCTTTTTTGAGTATTTTTGTGTTTTAAACTGTTGATCTGACAAACACAGACCGAAGCACATGAAAGATGTGAAGGTTTGCTAGAGTTTAAGCTCAGTTTATGACATTGATTACTTAATTCATACCCTATGCTGAGCTGCTTCCTGATATTAGAAATAGGTCTGAAACTTTACTCTGCATAAGTATGTATGATGTATGTATGTATGATGGCCTGAGGAGGCATGAGCCACATGTGTTTTCCTATATTCTTCAGGTTGCCAAGGCGTCTTTTCAGAGGAGCAATGATCCTCTAGATGCTGCTATATTTTACCTTGCAATGAAAAAGAAGGCGGTGGTCTGGGGTTTGTACAGGTATGCAGAGCTGACTGACATCATATGAAATACAACTGCACACGGATTCGCATAGATATGCCTGTGATAGATATGGCCTTAAAGAAGGTTGTCGCTCTCCTCAGGTCTCAGAGGAATACCAAAATGACAGACTTCTTTCGCAACAAATTCAGCGAGGACCGGTGGAGGAAGGCCGCACTGAAAAATGCCTTTTCTCTGTTGGGAAAGCAGCGGTTTCAACACTCTGCAGCCTTCTTCCTTCTAGCTGGCTCCCTCAAGGATGCTGTGGAGGCAAGTGGAAAATAGACATGACACAGTGTTTGCAAGAAGCACTTGTTCCTTCAGCTGCAAGTGCCACTTGCCCTTCTGCTAAACCTAAGCTAGAAGCCTTGCTTTCAGTATGAGTTAAGTCAAATGCTGCTCATTTTGATTTGCAAAGTGTCTGTGGCATTATAATTGTGTCTTTTTTTTTCTAACTATTCATAGTCAAGGGCAGTGTTTGATGAGATGGTAAAAAGCAGTAAAACATTTTCAAAACAGACCACAGCACCAGTGTTTCTATCTTTTTTTATTATTAAAACGGCTCGGTACACTCCCACCGTGGCGTCTTAGTCAAGAGCTTTTAGCACAATACGCTGAAGAATTATTGATGCTGGCAGTTGACTCTTGGGTGTTACTGTCTTTCCTCTTCAACAGCATGTCATCACATTTATAAACCAGCTGCACTACATTCTTACAGTACTTCCTCGCTACTGCTTTAACCTTTGTATTCTTATGTATAAACTTTATTTATATAAATATATGAATTTGCATTTTTGATGGTTGATTGTTGTGTTGAGCCACAAAGATATATACCGCTCTCCATCTTTCTGCTCACATATAAAGAGGGCTGCTCCTGGTATCTTGTTTACTTAACCTTTAATTCCTTTCAAGGTTATTTCTGTTAAGAAAATCCCTGAAGCAATGAGTCACATTATTTCATCTGTGTGAGTAACAGGAGCTTCGCTAGCATTTTATGGTAATGAGCATCACCCAGGCAAAGGGCTGTCATTGCCTTTGTTTAGTCTCTCTGACTGGGAGGTAGTCTAATTAAAATGCATCTCACACCTCACCAGTTGGGAGAAACGAGAACAATTTCACGATCTACTACTACTTCTTTGGTTATTCGGTTTCTGTCCTTCCCTGTTTCACAGGAGAAAAGCAAACTGAAAAGCTGCAGTTTCACAAGTGAAAGCCTGCTTTATGTTTTTCTTTAGGTGTGCATAGAGAAGCTGCAGGATCTACAGCTGGCTCTGGTGATCTCCAGATTGTATGAGTCTGAGTTTGAGACAGCATCCACCTACAAAAAGATGCTCCAGAGATATGTTCTGGGACAAGACAAACGGGTGCCTACGCACATCTTCACCATCTATTTTTTACTGTAAAAAATAACACTGTGCTGCTGGACTCGTCAGCTTTTAGAAAATAAATGCACTACAGAAACTAAAATGAGACATTGTAATATTCTATATAATTTAGATTCCAGCCCACGAGGACCCGTTCCTGCGGAGCATAGCGCACTGGGTCCTAGAGGACTACAGCAGAGCCTTGGACACTCTACTTGAGCAGCCTGACACCACCAGCTCAGGGTCCACTGAGAACAAATGTGACACTGGTAGGCCTGAAGTGCTCTTTATACCGATTTAAAAAATAAAAGGTTTAGTAATGTTAAGAAAGATTAATGTTTGGATATTGTCCTGTTTTGCAACGGGACTGTTTAATCTACAGTAAAGCAGAATGTTTTTTTCAGGCTGGGAATAGTTTACGTGAAGCATTTATCCTGAGGAAAATGTACTACAAGCGCAAAAACTGTCAATGTTGTCTGTTTCTACAACAGGTTCCTGTTCTGTCGCTACAAGTAACCCTGAGGTTTTCAACTTTTACATCTACCTCCGTACCCACCCTCTCCTCCTCCGTCGCCATTTCAGCTCTTCAGAAAAGGCTAAAGTTGGCCTGACCGCTGAGTGTCGCAGGGCTGACTCCATCAGCCTGGAGGAACGAAGGCTGTTTTTCACAGCCGCATATGCTCATCTGCAAGCTGGATGCCCCATGCTGGCACTGGAGGTGCTCTCCAAGATGCCCAAAGTCCACAAGCATTCCAGACTCCCCAAACCGCAGGACACGGGCATCACTGCTGAGCTCAGTGCAGCGAGTAAGAATGGACAAACGTCAGATCCAGATTGGTCTCAGTCTGCTCTGAACGGTTACGAGTCAGACGGAAACAGCTTATCCAACAGCCAGTCGGATTCAGTGTTAAGTTTCGATTGGAGCCAGCCGTCAGTGACACTTCCAGATGAGCCCCTGGAGCTGAAGTGGGACACTGACAAAGAAGATGAGGAGGATGAAGAAGAAATAAGAAATCCTAAGAGCGATAGAACTGCAGATAGCACCAGCGTGTTCCAGGACACACAGGACGCCATGTCGCCCATAATGGAGACAGTGACTGGAGAGGACGGTGAAAAGAGCAATGACTTCATTGCACCATCGGATGACATCTTGGCAGCCAAGCTGAAGTTTACTGCCTGTTTGAAGATTATGACTAATGAGCTCCGGACTCTGTCGACGGGGTACGAAGTGGATGGAGGGAAGCTACGACATCAGCTCTACCAGTGGTTGGAGAGAGAGGTAATGGCGCACACACAAAATCATTAAATCCATGGTATCGATTTTTTGCTGTAAATCTTATTGAAGGATTTGTCTGACTGTGTTCTTAGGTTCTCTCAATAAAACTTTCATAACTCCCACAGATCTCTCCACTCTTCATGTTCACTGTTTGGAGATTGCATCTTTCTATGTGCACTGTGTCAGTACATATAAAACTCATTGGTAATAACAGCAGCGGTTTTCTCTTACTGAATGCCTACTCCTAAGAAAATTGGGATATTTTGCTTTCACTCCTACATGTGAATGTTATGTTTTAACTGTTTGAAAAATGTATTTTAATAGAATATTCTCTTTTCCCCAGGTGGTGGCTCTTCAGCGTTGTTGCAGCTACAAGCCCTGCCTGCCAGAGCTGCCTGTTCAGGGTGATGCCTCTGTTTCTGGATTGTTGGAGGAGGAAGAGGTAAATGTGCACAGCTGCACAGCTACTTCTAGATTTGTTGGGTGTTCATGAGGAAAATTTGATGTTGTGTATGTACAAAAGTGTTTTATTCAAAGATTTCATTGAATCCGACTGTCATGTCATGACTTGCCTCTGTAAATTATGCTTTGTTTTTTAATATTAGTAATTTAGATTTAATTAGTTCATTAGAAAACCCAATTATACCTGCCCATGTTTTCACAGATCACTAACTGTGTAATACCAAATTAAAATTAAATTTCAAAGAGCCACCAGGTCATTTGTTGTTGACAGAAAAGTTGTGTGTGTGTGTGTGTGTGTGTGTGTGTGTGTGTGTATATATATGTATGTATATATATGTATGTATATATATGTATGTATATATATGTATGTATGTATGTATGTATATATATGTATGTATGTATGTATGTATGTGTATATATATATATGTATGTGTATATATATATATGTATGTGTATATATATATATGTGTATATATATGTATATATATGTATGTATATATATGTATGTGTGTATGTATGTATATATATGTATGTGTGTATGTATGTATATATATGTATGTGT
>JAUMTR010000027.1:15290307-15312316 GCA_032270685.1 Microctenopoma stevenorrisi | reverse complement strand
AGTCTAATGTTTATCAGTAAATTACAGAAAATAATGAACTTTATCACAATATGCTAATTTTTTTAGAAGGACCTGTAGACCCCTACTGGGAGAGTACATGTGGGTAAAACGGTAACACAAGATTCTTAGAAGAGGTTAACATAAATTTCACTACGTTCCTCGAAATGTTGACATTGGAAAATTACTAAAAGAGTGAGTTGTAGAGAACCTAACGGGTGTTATTTCTTTGTTTGTTTTGGTATTGTCGAATACAGTAATACTGGTGTATGTTCGCCATTACCTATCCTATAAAAGAGACCAAAAAGGAGAAAAGTACACCTGGATGGTGACAGTGATAGATGTAGCAATCCCAATCAATGGTAACGTTGGGTATAAAGAGCATGAGAAGACTGAGAGAGGAGCAACAAATTGATTCATGTTTTTTTTTTTCCTAAACTTAACATTTCAGATTTACGTGATGCACTCCTTGGCTGCCTCCTTGTCTGCCTGCATATCTCAGTGTCTATGTGATGGGCACACTTACAGGTAAGCATTGCATTAAATGAGTTTTACCTTAACATGTATTTTATAATCGGACATTTCACAGCCCGTTTTTCTTCATTCATTAAGCGTTGAAACCACTTTGGTACTTTTTCATTTCACCATGGTTCCCTTGACATGATTCGATCGCTAGCACCAACCACCTTCGGATTATTTCGAGTTATGAGGAATCTGGCGATGTTTTTCTGTTGTTAGCATTCAAAAGACAAAATGCTGGCAAACATTGTGTTAAGTTATGTCCTCCGGTTTCATTTGTGTTAAAAGGGTTATTGGAGCAGAATAACAAGCAATAGGGGGGAGGGCCATAACTGCTGGTAACAAAGCATACTTTACTTTATAAGGAGAGGGTAATGAACTCTTCAATATATCATTTAAGGAGAATTGTTTTATCACATTCTTGGTTTTTAGAAAAGTGTGGTTCCAGACATGGAGACAGAAAGTTCCTGGTATAAGCTCGATAATAAAAAAAACAGCATTCACTTGTTTGATTTCATCATTTTGAGAATGATTTATGAACGTTGCAATGTTTTTGTTACTATTGTCGATTTCTGGGTAGACTGTTGGTTTAAACCGAAGGAAAGGACATTGTTCATTTAAGACGCACACTGTATTCACCATCTCCCAATAACTTTAACAATGACCCTGTAGGAGTTAAGCTCTCTCTCACACACACACACACACACACACACACACACACACACACACACACACACACACACACACAGAGAGATAGTCTCTTATTTTTGGATTGTGCTACTGAGTTGCTTTCATGGTCTTGCCGGATTGCTTGATGTTGTACAGAATCATTTTAACTTACGCTTGAATAAATTGGCCACAGTACTGTGACCTTAGAGGAAGAGCAGCCTGCATCGTGTAAATACGGCGTCACGTAAAGAGCAGATAGTCTTTCTTACCTCACAAAAAGTGTGATTAAACTTTGTGGTATGTATAGTTTTGTTTTGTTTTTTTACCACACTCGAACAATGTTAGGTGAAGATAAAAAGCGTAAATAAAAAAGTGCTGATATAAAAGCTGTCCCGACCTCCCTGGCCCTATGTGAGAAAGTAATTGCACCCTAAACCTTATTTGTAATAACTGGCAGTGAGACTTTCACACCGCTGTGGAGGAATATTGTCCCACTGCTCTTTGAAGGATTGGACTCTTTCACAGACTCCTGAGATATTACCAGTCTAACTAAATTAGCACGACTATTTCTAATTTAACGTCGTCTTTGTTATGGTAATTGCAACGTAAACTCTCATGGTGCACCACTGCTGAGGTTGAGTATCCAAGTGCGATAGCAAGTCTGTGAATTTTTTAAAAGGTTTTCCAGGATCTAGGTTGCCGGGGCTGAGTGTTGCCAGTAAGTCGACCAGTTATCTCCTGTTTGTCTTAACCTTTTTGCATTTTATTGAAGGTGTACAATAGGTACTATGAACCTTCACAGAGCCAAAGTTCCAGGACCTTTTGAAGCACACGTGGTTCTTATTGATGAAACGTGTTGTGTGAAGTACATTAAGACCACAGTGTCTGCTACTCCTGCTTTTCACCGATGCTCCCTATGAATCTTTTAATGTACAGACATTTGACCAAATGGACTCCTTCGCGCTTTAAGCATAGCATATTCACTGTTAATATATCCTGTACTCAGTCATCCAAAGTGTTCGTGTGCATGTTATTAGAGTAATGACACTGGTTCATCATGACGTGCTGTTTCTTTATTGCCAAATGGAATAGATAGGCACCTAAGTGGAGATTTAGCTCATTAGTATTTCATGTCTTTACAGAACACAGTTTGACAGCTGTGTCTCTTTCTTAGAAAAAAACATCTCGGTATTCAAAACCGTTAAATTGTGTAAAACAAAAGATAAACACATTATATATTTACACCACCTAACCCAATTTTTAAAATTCCCCTTTCCACCACAGCAATGAACATTTAATATAAATGTTCTGCTTTGTGCCCTCGTAATGACTCCTTGGGGTCTGTGTTTATTTATTTTATTTCATCTCCCAGTCACGTGAACCCTTTCACTGGAATTGTGTATCAGAGTGTACTGCTGTCCCAGAAGCAGCCTGTCAGAACTGTGAGCATGGATGAGTCTTTTCAGCCCAACACTCCACCTGCACAGTGGCCAGGTAAACCCACTGGATTGGTACATTTTCAATTAAAAGGCCGATGTTTTCTTAATGACAACAAATTAAAGGCCATAAACTGTGAATCTTTAGCCCATTCCTGTTTAACTGAATAACTTCTCTTCTTGTTTGTGGCCTGTTCATCTTGTCTAACTTTTGCATAGATTCCACAATAAAGTGACTAAATGTTGAGGTTTCGTCTTTCTCACATTCAGATAGGTTACATGAAATCATATTTGTATGCTGCTTGTGTCTTTTCCTTGCTGCTTTCCCTCACTCGTCCTTCTCTCCAGGTGTTTCCTGTCTCATTCGTCTGCTGAGCTCAGCGGGCGAGGAGAGTCAACCAGGCTTGATTGTGCTGCTCTGTGAGATCCTGACTGCCGTCTTCCTCAGCCTGTTTGTTCATGGCATGGCCACTCACTCCTGCAACGAGCTGTTTCGCATTGTTGCCCACCCCCTCAACTTCAAGCTCTGGGTCACAGTGTTTGGAGGAGGTGCAAGGCTCCCTGTCGTCGAGAAACCCAACAGCCCAACAAGAACACCTCTGCCAGGTGATTGTTCTGCACTGTCTGGAACTCTTATTCTTATTATTTTTTTGTTTGTTTGAGAAAATAAAACATGCTTTAATCAACTACACGTTTTGTTTTTTTGTTTTTTTACAAGACATTTGAATATTTAAAGCTGACGTTGTCGTCATTGTCAATAAAATGGTCTGTATGTGTAAACGGGTGTGGTTGTGAAGACACACGTATACAGATGGCACATTTCAATGTGAGCTTTCTCTTGATGCCGCAGTCTCTCCGAGCAGCTCAGACAGGAAGTCCAGACGATTCAGGCTTCTGTCATCACGCAGTGGGTCCAGAGAGGAGTACGGAACAGAGCGGGAGGCCCCTTACAGTCCCAAGCACGACCCTGTAGTGGAGCAAGAAGCCACATCTATCTTCAAGGAACGATTTGTCCCTCCAGAGCTCAGCATTTGGGATTTCTTCATCGCCAAGGTGAACAAAAGCTGTTCAAACATATTGCTCATATGTTGATTCCTTTTCTTTCTTTTCTGATTTTAAATCAGATCATACATTCATAATTATATTTAGGGTCATCTGCTTTTTTTGTCTGTGTTCTTCATCGTTGCTGTCTGTAGCCTTTGCTACCGCCTTCAGAAAGCAGAATACAATACGATTCAGAGGAGAGCCAGGGCAGTCAAGATGAGGACGACAACGATGGTGATGATGAAGAAGACATGTTTGACCCCAACTCTCCACAAAGAGAACATTCAAACCACAATTCCTACAGGTAATAACACCAGCACTGGGGAGTCTGTGTGTCTTTCCATTGACTTGCCTGTAATTCTGCTCCACGGTCGGTGTGAACAGACCTTTATGGCCTGAGGTTTTTTGAAGCCAGCTTTAGACATGTTTACAGTGTTTGTGCTCAAAACTGTAATCTGATTTGTGATGGCCTCTCTCCTCTCAGTTGGTGTTTAATGCGTCTGGCAATGGTTCAGCTGGTAGTGGTCAACCTCAAGTCCTTTTACCCAATGGCAGGATATGATCTATTAGGTAAACACTAAAATACACTGCAGACCCACTGATGTATTAACATCTTGGATGTAGATAAGTGCTGCCCCATTTCTCACTGGCTGTCTCGGCTAATCTCATTGCTTTTGTGTTTGTGTGTGCCTGCTTCTATTTAACGCAGATCTGCCTGTGGGCTCTCCTCTGTGTCACGCTGTGCTGAAAACGCTGCAGCGCTGGGAGCAGGTGCTGCAGAAAAGGCTGGAGATCTTTGGCGGCCCCCCATCTAAATATATCTCCACCCATCTCCTGGATGACCCAGCCACACCTGGCCCTGCTCTGCTCAGACACAAAGCTCTGTTTGAACCATCCAAGACCCCTTTCAGGTACCATAATCTGGGCATCGGCAGCAGAAATTATGGTTGTTGACATTTTTTTTTCTCTCTGGGCCTTACCTAGTTTTGCATGGACAAAGTAATGCCTTATCCTTGACATCTATCTTTTGAATATCATGATTATCCTTCTTCTAAAAATTAAATGTTAGATTTTTATTTTAGTCTGCATAAAAGAGACACATCATCTGGGTCACTACTTTTGGGAACAGTTAGAATTTACCTCTTTGGCCTCAATTGGTCTAGTGAAAGAAAGAAAACGTATGGTGAAAGGTTACATGTGATAAAAAGACTTCAACAGACCCCATCATGAACTGCCTAAGAACTGCAGTATGTAGCTTTTGAAATTGCACATTTTAAAATGTGACGTGTAAAGGACAGCTTGAAATGCTAATCTTCAGGAAGAGTGGGTGAAGTGTCTAAATGAAGAATAGGAAGACTGACAAAGTATTAACAAGCTGTGACGTCTCACCACATTGTGTTTCTGCACATACTGACCACCGTCAGATTCCACACGGCCCACATTCACTATAAGGAATTACTGCATCTTTATGCCTCTGGCCCTATGTAAAACTTTTAGATCAGCACCAATGGCACAAATCAAAGTAATATTTCACCAGGTTTAGCTGTGCTCCAGTGAGCTGATGCAACTGATTTAATGAGTATCACTGTTAATATGCAGGAGATGTCCTACTCTTTTCAGGTCTAACCACCATTCAGCGCTGCCGGTGAAACGTTTGTGGCAGTTTCTGGTCAAGCAGGAAGAAGTGCAGGAGACGTTTATTAGAAACATCTTTACCAAGAAACAGAGTTCAAATGAGGTAGGTCGTGTTTACACCTTGCCAAACCATTGCACGAGCTGTCACCGTGTTGCACCATCAAGAAATAACACATTATTAAATTTGTTATGATCAGTCTTTGGTAAAATACATCATTATTGTTTTTACATCTATATCTTTTTTTTGTTCAGCATGCCAACCTCGTGTTATTACTGCTTCTGGTTGCCTGATGATTCTAATTTTATTCAAATAATTACACCCTGTTTGATTAACGGCACAATAATTCACTTTCTCTGTGTGGTTGCATGGTTCATTACTGGTTGTTCTGTTGTGTGTGTGTGTGTGTGTCTGCTTCCTCCAATCATTAAAGTCGGTTGAGGACCAGACTGACAATATGAAATATTCAGGGACGGACGAGGCAGGAATCAATCAGGTATTGAACTTTGGTTAAACTGTTATGAGTTATGGACTGGTAAGTCAGCCAAATGCTTTATTACATGTATTTATGTTTTAGGTTTCTGGTTATTCTATCATCAGATAATACGTATAATACGTCATGTTATAAACTTTATTTGAAATTGTTCTTTGTGTTAAAAACACATTTTTCTAAGGAAACATTAATTTATATTATACAAAAGTACGTCTTGTATTGCCACTGATTACAGCATCGGACATCTACTCTGCTGCTTTCAGATCATTTCACTAAAATCTCACTTGTTGGGCAGGGAAATGACAATGTAGACGGCAGAAAATCTTCTCAGATGAAGATGAAGAGAGCTGTAACGCATGAGTTTATTCATATACCCTGCGTTACAACACAGCATTACATTCTCTGAAAGTACCACACTGTAGTGTGCATGTTACAAACTGTACTATAAGTTAAATATACAAACATGCTCTATATAGTATTCATCTTAAGAATAGTAAATGTGACATATCGGACACATAAAATCTTTAAACATTTACAGGACATGTATTTTGAGGGTGTTACTGTCAGCCTTTTCATATTAATCTTACATTTAGCTGTCTAAATATTCATTTGAATGTGAACTATAAATCTTAAATTGCACTGTCCAATGTTGGTACATAAAGGTTTTCTAATCATCCAGCAGGCTGCTGTGTTATAAAAACTCCATTTGGCTCAGTGTTAATTATCCAAGTCTCTGAAGACAAACTAAAAAGCTGAACAGCCTCTGATTAATGGACCCAACACTGTCGCAATGAATCTGTGTCCCACAGGGATTATGTGCTCAACAAAAATGGCAAACCACCATATTTAGATTTCTGCAAGTCAAGTTTAACTTTATTCCATCTGACAGAAAGACACATGGTCTTTTCCCCTTGAACAAATGCAGAGAAGACTTTAATTCAATCTCTTTTCAAAGGAATGCCCGTCTCATTTTGTACATTTAAATGTAATATCACTAAAACGCACAACACGCAGAGCTGCTTTATACTATACTCTGCATGCATCCCATAAGACCCCTATGGTACAGTGTACATGCATCACTTACTCGTTGTTGTGCTCATGCTAGCCAATGGCACTAACCCGGTTATGTTGGTCAACAGTGTGGCACGATGCACCTCACATGTCCACTCCTAAGCCCTGAAGGCACAAACAGCCATAAACGTGGAGTACACATGTTGCATAGTGTTGAAAACAAGAAGCCCAAGCCCCAGGCTCAGGCTTGGCCATCTAACAACATCAGCTTTATCCTATGCAGCAAATAAGTTGACAGTTGTACACAGTATTTATGGATCATATCAGTCATTGGGTCTTACGTTGGTAGCTTACATGTAAGTGAAGTTATGGCTGTTATTAGTCTACAGTGATTCAAATTAGTCAGTTTCTGTGGCAGTGATGTTTGACCTGTGTGTGTGTGTGTGTGTGTAGACTGAGTCAGATATGGGCTCCCCCAGAGGAAAGGCACGCATCATCCACAAGGAATCTGATATCATCACAGCCTTTGCGATCAACAAGGTACCACTCATTTATAGATGCTGAAATCTGCTTAAGAGGAAATAAATGTTAATGTTGCTACAATTAGTTAGTTTCTGGGTGATAAAATTATACATTTGAGCTTAACTGTGGCTAGTGACACAACTCTTACACCAAAATGCCTCTTATTATGATATGATGAGGCTTCACAGTGAGGAGAATGGTAAACATGGAAAATAAAAATGTGCAGGGTTTTATGGAATGGAAAAAGTCTCTCTCACTATTATGGACCGTCTAACTTCTAACCTCCAAAGTCTGACCCTTTGTCTTTTACCCGCTCTCCCGTTCCCCACTTTCCTGCGTTTTTCTCTCTCTCAGGCAAATCGGAATTGTTTAGTGATGGCCTCCACCCATGATATTCAGGAGTTGGATGTGTCCTCCATTCTAGCTACACAGATCTTGACATGGATCGATGATGATGAGGCTGAAGCTAAAGGGTAAGAGCAATCTGAGTATGTGTTGATTGCGTGTGCATACTCTATTTGATAAGTGAGTGTTCATCCAGAGAAACATCAGTTCACCTTTTCACCCTCATACCGACGGAGCTAAATTGAGTGTGGGCATGGGACAACGTGATTGGTTCAGCTCTGGTTGTGTAGGTTGTGTGTTTTTGTGTACGGCTGTGCAGCATAATCATTATCTGTGTGTGTGTGTGTGTGTGTGTGTGTGTGTGTGTGTGTGTGTGTGTGGCTGCTTCCTCTATGGCACATTGATGTAGAATCTCAGAGCAATGTGACTTTTCCGTCGGTATTTGTTTTTATTCTTTTATGCATAGCTCACACGCAGAAACACAATGTTAACAATGTCTCTTGTACATCAAGTTATATTTCTCTTAATGATGAACATGTCATTATCTCGTGATTAAGGGTGTAACAAATTATCAATACACTTGAGCACCACTATATTATGTTCTCTTCAGTCCGTATGCAAGTATGGGCTGCACCACGCATGTAACAGGTGTTTTTCTATTATGTATTGAAAAAGATTCTTAGCAATACGCAGTTCTACTCATGATTAAATGTTCAATTATTATTGTGTCTGTAGTGTTGGAGGCGATGACTTCCTCGTGGTTCATACACGTGATGACTTTGCCGCCCTCCATGGCACCACTCCATACACCCACAGTAGCCCCGGTACACCCATCAACATGCCGTGGCTGGGAGGAGTGCAGACGGGCAGGGGTGCATCCGTGGTGAGTGTTAAACCTGCATCTATCAGTGGTGACGGCGTGATGATGATGTACACTCAGGTTTTTATTAGTGCTATATCTGGTCTTATCTGAGCCATTTTTTATTTATTCTTTTTGTATTATTTTCCCGATCTCTGTCTTGGATGAAGCAATCCTGACAGTAGTTTTGCAAGGTTTTTTTAGACATGAATTGCAAATTTCTTATACTTACTTTCTTCTACTTTTGATAGCTGCCAACTTCACATTTCAAAGTGTACTACACTAGTCAAGACTTTGTATCTATAAAGCTAAATATCAGCGTCCAAAATATTACATCAACTGATTCTCATTTCCTGAGAAACGTCTCATATGTCCTAATCAAAGGTTTATTATCAAATTACATTTTTGTCACACTGTTAAGGGTAAATTATTTTAAAAGGCCATTATAGGTCAAATATAACGATACAGACATTGGAGATTTAAGAAACCTGGAGCCCGGACACTTTAGCCACGTACATTTTATACATTTTTATTTTTATTCAGAATCAGCTTTATTCGCCAAGTATGTTGCACATACAAGGAATTTGCTTTTGTTCGTTTGTAGCTTCTTTAGGACAGTACAGACAGAAAACAAGTAAAAACAATGAGTTAAAGACAAATTACAGACAAATTGTAACAAGACAGAAAGACAAGACTGTGTGTGTGTTTGTGTGTGTGTGTGTGTGTGTCAGTCAGTGTCAGTGCAGTGTGCTGAGTTTAGTGCAGTTTGTGTCTATATAGCAGCAGCAGTCAGTTGTTCATAACAGATATTGCCTGGGGGAAGAAACTGTTCTTGTGTCTGGTGGTTTTAGCAAACGTAGCTCTGTAGCGTTTGCCAGAAGGGAGAAGCTGGAAGAGGTTGTGTCCGGGGTGTGAAGGGTCTGTGGTGATTTTCTGTGCCTGCCTTCTGACCCTTGAGGTGTACAGGTCTCCTAGCTTCCCATACTTGGTACAGCAGTGATTATCATGTGCTTGGAGTACTCTTCACTGCTTTTCTGGAATGAATTGATGTTGTGTGTTGTCATTTTAATCAAAGCAAAATCAAGCAGTTAAAATGACTTAAATGAATAATTCATCTTTGTCTGGGCTCAGTTTGTTGAAAAGCAGCGTGGCTGCTAACATTAGCATTCCTCGTGGACTTGCAAAGAAACGAAGATGTTGACTGGTACAGCTTGTGAGACAGCAGGCTGAAATCCCTCTCAGCCTTTGTGTTTTTATGGATATGGCTGTAAAAGCTGCCTTACTGAGCAGAGAAACCTTGTGCTAGCCGTGGGGAAGGATAATAATTAGCAGTGTCTTTGAATCGAGGAGTTGCGAGTCACGTCTGTTGATAGTAAACCACTTGCTCATTGATCTTGATATGAGACAGACTGGACAGAGCTCCTCCGCACTGTAAAGTATTTTACCAACCGTTCTGCGCAGGTCGGAGCAGAATACATTAGGAGAGAGAGGTGGAGAGGTAAATAAAATCCTCTCTCCTCCACCATCACGATGCAGGAGAGAATGAAGTAACTCAGCCGTAGTATATGAAGGTGATTTAAGCCGTATTGTGATAGGACTACCATACATTTGTGCTGAAGCTCCATCTTCTCACTGAGGCCGGCAGTGAGAGAACACAAAATTGAATGCAGCTTTACATATTTCATGTCTGTAAAGGTCTCGAGAGTTGTGTAACTCGGTAGTGTCAAAGAGGTGCATCGTTGCACTGTTCCCGCATTGTTCTCAGCTAATATCGACTAAGAATCTTCTCCTCCTCACTTTCTTTCTCCCAGATGATCAAGCGAAACATCAACAATGTCAGAAGAATGACCTCCCATCCCACGTTGCCGTACTGTAAGTACGACTCTGGTGCCTGTCAGAACAGTAGACGAGTATCTGCCTCTTCAAGGTGCCCTCCAGACTTTAGATTTCACATGATTCAAATTGCCTTTAGGTATGATTACATCAGCCATAAAGTGATATTCTGCAGGTAGAAAGGTTTTTTGTTCCTGGTCCCAGTGCTGCTGTGGATTTACAACGGGCTGAATGACCCCGCCTCCTCACAGTCTTCTACAATCTAACGGCAGAGCAGGGATTCTGTTGTTAGTTGTTTGGCTCAAAACAAATCCCAACAGGTCATAAGAACGGCTGCTTTTAGAAGTGCGCCTGTTCCTTCTTTAATTATAGAACAGATGATTTGGGGAACGCAGACATGCCAAAACGTCCTGTTGGGAACAGAATGTGAACCGAGATGCACAGGAAAAGAATTTTAGTTCATGTTCCGCTCTGTTTTTCAGACCTGACAGGAGCTCAGGACGGCAGCGTGAGGATGTTCGAGTGGGGTCACTCCCAGCAGATCATCTGCTTCAGGAGTCCAGGGAACTCGAGAGTCACCAGGATACGATTCAATCACCAAGGAAACAAGGTTAGAAAGCCACACACACAAGTGGTGTATAAGCTAGAAGGACAGTTCACATTCAGATGTCAAACTTCTCTTAGCTTTGTTCTTCAGCTGAGTGATTCAACCGCTCTGAACTCAGGCACTCGCCTCGAGCTAATCATCTTCTCAGATGGTGCCTCTCCTGTGCCAGTACTATCTTATCTGTTCTGGCCAAAGAGGGAATTACGCTTAAAACATGGGAACGACAGGACATGTGCAGAGCTCTTCATTTCTTTTACTTACGTAAGCGGTGTTTTGCCTTACGAGGCTCGTGGTGTGTTATCAAAGATAATTCGTGCACAGTTTAAATCACCTGCAGGGACTGATGCTTCTGGTGTTGTGTGAATTCACAAAGGACAATGTGCTTTTGTCCGTTAAGTAAATAAAAACCTAATTTCAGCAACATTTCATATCGTCAGTGTGACTGTGTTTTGGTTTTTTTGTAGTTTGGTATTGTAGATGCCGACGGAGGTTTGAGTCTCTGGCAGACCAATACTAGTGGAAATGCACCCAAACCGTACCTGGTAAGAAGCTCCCAGCACTGTCTGGCTTTAGTTTTGTCTGTTAAGACCTTCTCAGCGTCCTATCATCTTCCTCCTGTCATGTTCATTTTTTTTATGCGTCTCCTGCTTTTCTATTACTGTCACTACTACTTTTTTTCTTTATCTTTGCCAGACGCTGCAGTGCCACAACAAGACAGCTCACGACTTTGTATTCGTGAGCTCGTCCTCCCTCATTGCTACCGCGGGTCTTTCAGCGGACAACAAGTATGAGAGACTTTTACAGAGATCTCATCTCCAGTTCTCCTCCCAGCCCCAATTTTGTGTCATGAACTTCAAATGAAATGCTGAAGCTTTCCATTCAGCTCTACTGTACTGTGCCCAGCAGCAGTCATGAATAATGATATGTTGCTGGACTAAATGCTGGTAGTGATTCGGGTCTTTCCGTTTCCACAGGAACGTCTGTTTGTGGGACACTCTTGTGACTCCTGCTAATAGTCTTGTACACGGTAAGATGCAGAGAATAGACGGCCATGTTGATTTACATAGTTACACCTGAAACAATTAGATGTTTAATCAAATATTTGATCAACAGCAGGTGGTTTTTTACAGAAAAGAATGTTAGTTTTGGTATTTCAAAGCATTTTAGTCACCATTAGTTCAATAAATATTATATCCCAACATTTCTAATCCTCTCTGCTCACATGTTTATGTCTAACCTTTCCCCCTCCTTCGAATTTACTCAGCTCGTCGTAAACATCCCATCTTTCCTATTTCTCCCCATGCTCAGCTTTCTACTGCCACGAGTCAGGTGCTACCGTGCTCTCAGTGGCCTCCAGGCAGCAGCTGCTTATCACAGGTGGCAGGAAGGGTTGGATCAGTGTCCTGGAGCTCTCCCACAAGCACCAGCGCCAGAGTTTCCAAGCTCACGACTCCCCAGTCAAAGCACTGGCTGTTGATCCAACGGAGGACTGCTTTATCAGTGGATCCGCCGAGGGCAACATTAAGGTATGCTCACTGACTTCTCCTCTGTTATCCTGCATCCACAAGTTGATTAAAGCGAATATATGCATTTTATGGAATATATGTGAAATTCTGAGAGGTTTACTCCAGACAGGCATCAGGCAGTTAGTTGACGAATAAATAAATATTTCTTGATGCCTTTCAAGGTCAGTTGAAAGTGGAAACCACACAACCGGCACTGAAGTTCTATTGCACGAGAGCAACACTGTAAAATCCTAAACGTGGATATGAAAGCAGTTTTGAACATTTCTTTCCTCTGCACAAAGTAAACCCATTTATGGCAGAACAGTCCTGTGAGGCATTTGGCACCCAGGTGTGAATGTCTCTGCCACTGCTCCACAGCGACAATAAGATCTGAGGAGACGGTGAGCCCTCATCAGAGCCAATTAAAACCAATGTCACGCTCACTAACCACCTGCTGTAGGACGAAAAGTAGGGAGACACAGAAAAGGCCAAACATACTGTTTCCACCGAGCAAGCAGGAGATCTTGTTGTGTCCTTCTAAAACATTTCCAGACACAGCAGACTGTGTTGGTGCAGATCACACAGCTGTCACTACGCGGATGAAACCGCTGCTTCACTCAGATGTAGTGTAGACGGAGCAGGAGTTAGGAACGCAGCGCACGTGTGCTTGAAATTCAAATGACTTTTCTTCTGGATGATTGCTCACGAAACCTCCAAAGCTGTGTGTGATGTTCCTCATCTCGAGTCATTAATTGTGTATTGGCTGGTTGGAAATTTAACAGGGGGGGGGGGGGTGCTGCAAATGTATGAGCTTCAAATGGCTTCAGTTAAAAAATTCAGATGATTGCATGTGCTGTAACAGTTGAACACTGAGTCTTAACTCAATGAATTGTTTCTGAATAGGTTTGGAGCCTGGTCACCCAGAGTCTCCTCTACACGTTTCCCAATGAACACGCGCGCCAGTCTCTGTTCAGGAACCTCGGCACAGGTGTCATGCAGATCGAGGTGGGACCGGCCAGTCACATCTTCTCCTGCGGCGCGGACGGAACCATGAAGATGAGGATCCTCCCCAACCGCTTCAGTGTGGCCAACAATAACAACAATTACGGCAACGCGAAGAACGATGTCAGATTCATCATTTAGATGAACCGTTCAGCTGGAAAATAAGGGCTGGCTGCAACAGGTTCATACCTGGGGAATGATGCCACGGCAACGCATTGAGTTTTATCCACCATTTTTAAATGAAGACCGGCTTTCACAGGACAGACCTTCACACAGTGAGAGCTTGCCCCTGAAAAAGATGAGGCAAGATAAGACCTGAACTTAGAACCCAACTCAGCATTAAAGCTGACCAAACACAGGAGCCTCTGCGAGTCTTTCAAGCTGCAGTAGCGGTACAGGGTAACAACTGCGGGCACATTCACAGTCGGCTGGATAAACCGAAGAAGACGCGAAACCCCAGCTGGAGAATGTCCAAAAGAAACAAACTGCCATATCAGTGTTTACAGCACACGGAGAGGCTTTTTTTGCACAAGAATTAAAGCTGTAGAAGGAGCAGAAGCGAGGAGATACTGAGGGGTCTAATGCTTCAGCATTGTTCTTATACAGCAACACCTTCCCTTTAGTTCACATTAGTGAGGCGGTCGCGCTGGTGGAAGCCCTTCTGAAACCACTGCAGGAGCATTCAGGTTAGAAACGGTGTGTGTGCAGTGTGTAGCTCAGATAAGTGATTCCTTTAGGGGTTTGACCGTCACAAAACACTGTCTCCAGAGCCTCCTGGGCGCAATGCAGTACAAACGGCATCACACAAAGCACATTGTCAGGCGTGGGTTTGTTGGCACGTTCTGATGCTCCATATCCAATTTTTCAAAAACACGAGAAAACCCAGTGTTTATCAGCGTCACGAACAAGCCGCACAACCGCAGTTACAGAAGAGTTTCATATCATCATCATCATCATTATTATTATTAGGGCGCGTTTTAGGTGTTTGGATCCATCACGTACGATGGTTTGACGTCTCACTTTAACACCACACCCTGCGTTAAACACGTGGAACTTGCAGCCGGCAGCTGTTTAGCTTTGCTTCACACACAGACTGAAAGAAGCTTGACTTTGTCCAGGAATTACAAAATCGGCCTATCAGCACCCTTAAAATCATTAAATTATATCTCGTTTGTAACAGCTACTCATACACTTGAGACCGTTCCTTGTCTTTGCCATATATGTATATTTTTGCTTATAGTCTTCTGAATAATGCTGCGGTAAAGCCTGCTGAATTCACAGCCGTGTCCATCAGAACACCTCAAACGAATCTGAGGAGAGGAGCACCAGACTTACTAAAGACTTACAGCAGGGATTGGTCACCATAAACGTGACTGTGTGCTACCACAGTGTTCTGTGAACGGGAAGCATATAGTTAAGTTTATATTCAATCTTTAAAATGTAGTTTGGGTTTTATAAGGTGGGCAGAGTGAGGGGTATAGACTTTTATTTGCAGTGGACAGATCAGATAATATCTGGAAGAGTGAGTCATACTGGAGAAAAGATGTATTTCCTGCCTGTGTTGAGATTTTAGTTATGATTCATTTTTGCTGCAATCGGAGACTAAAGGTTTTAAAGTAGCCAAAGTTAATGCCTCCAAGCTGTATATTGTGCCGTTGCAATCACTTTACCTTCCTGTTGTCTTTGTATGGTCCTGTCGGTTTCACCTCACATTATATCTTTGCCTCGCGCCGCCCCTCCCTAAAAGTATCATTCCAATACTAACTCCACCAAATCTACTGTTACCAGCTGGATGATTGGCGTCAGCGGCCAGGCTGAGCAAACCAGCTGCCCGAATAAAGCTTCAGCCCTATGAGCCAAAAAGGCGAATAAGACGCGCGTCACCTGTGCTGCCGCCATGCGACCCGAATCTTAGTTCTCACGGACTTCTACATTTCTCTCTGTATTTGGCCGTCAAACTTATATGCATATAAGTACAAGGCTGGATCACAAGCGGTCCAAGCTTCCTCATATGTTGTAAGATGTTTAGTTGAGCGCAGCTTAGATTTACCCAGAGGTATTATGATTATTATTAAGTGTCCTTAATCTCTGAGAACTACTTCTGCCATGCTGGCACAGTATAAGTACTGTTGGTCCCGATCATTATTATTCGTATTAAGTTGCACAAAATAGCTTTAAGAGGGAGCAGAAATAAGTCTTTGTGGCTCCTTTTGTTCTTTTTAATGTTCAATATTAGGCTTAAGAACATGTAGCTGGACGTTTTGCTGTTGACAGTGGATTGGATCCATTTTGAAGGATGTTCTAATGGGTGTGGGAATGTTTTATTCCAATTGTAATGCATTTCTCCTTTATTGGTTGCAACTGTTCATTTCCCACGACTAAAAGCTGCAGTGGAAATCCTTTGTTTGCCTTGTTGTAATCTTCATCTTGTTAGGAGACACTCTTTGGGTTTTGCCTGCCAATTTCTGTAATTGACTTCACTTTCTGTATCGATTTCTTTGTATATCATCTAAATGCAGTATATTGCCTTCAGTACAGGCTAGTAAAACGTAATCTAGGTTGGTGTGTAATACGACGCGTCTTCCACATAAACACGAGGGGGTGAAGCAGAATGTCCTATAGCCGTTCGGTCTGAAGGAGCTAACTACCCACAGAACCTTGTTGTGCTGCTACAGGAAAAACAAATGTACATTAGTTGGATAAACTGAGGAAAATCTTTCCCATGAAGCAGATTTATTGCAGTTGTGTATATACATAGATCTGAACTGTGCTTCTCGTAATAACGACATAATCACAACCACTAGATGTAGATGAGCAGTAGGCAACGCCGAGCTGCTTTATGAAGAATATTATTCTGCAGAAATACAGGTATATTTATGAAATGTTCATATTTAGGATTAATAACTGATCAAAGGACAGATGTAATCTTGTGCTACTTATGATTTCTAACTGGGTTCATTGTTCGCATTACGCTTTGCTTTCCGATCAAATCAAAGTGGTTGGCTATTAAATTAGCTGTATTCATGCAGCAAATACATCATACACGTTATCAAAGCCAAACTATCTGTACACTTACAAAAACTGACTTCTGTTAATCGGTAAGAACCAAATCACCACAATGAACTTCTTCCTTTTTCCCCCTCTTCAATCTTGAAATGTGAATTTGATTACATAATTCTAATTTTGTAATAAATATATTGTGTAAATCAATGTATTATACACAAAATGTACTGATATAATAAAAAATATATGTAACGTAGGCAAACGTTTCCTCTTTCTGTCGCAGCGTCAGTGGGATGTTTTTTATAAACTGTCACAAAATAGGGGAAATAAAAACCTCCTTTTAGCTTCTAAGTGGCCGGCCTGGTAGCTCAGTGGGTTAAGTGTCAGACTAGGATGCAGAAGGTCGCAGGTTTGAAACTCTGACTCCTAGTCCTTCCCCCACCAGTGTGTCCTTGAGCCAGACACCCAGCGCTAGTTGGCTAAAAGCGTCTGCCAAGCAAAGTAAAGTTTTATCGTATAAAGATGGCCGAGGTCCTCATCATTCGATATTCTGTCCAGTATCATTTAGAAGGTCTAGAAGAGCTGTAGGATTTTTTTTTTTAATCTTCCCTCTGACTTAAAACAAAAACAAAACAGACATGCACAACATCCAGCTTATTCATTTTAGATCTTAATCTAATCTGGCCTCTTGTAACAATCAATTCTCATGATCCACATTTAACAGATATTAATTTTTTACTATGTAGGAAATGTATTCTGTGCTACAGTTTCAGTTTTAATGCTGTGACTGGCCACTAGAGAGATGACTGCATCGATGAATGCTGTACCTTTACTTTACCTGGCAGACGCTTTTAGCCAAAGAGAAGACACCAGCAAGAACAGCAGGAAGACTGTTCTCTGAGGGCCTCAGTCGGGGAACTGATGCGGTGTGACTGAGGGACACACTACTTACCAAGCAAGGCAACAGCTTGCTGATTTATCTGTGACCAAGCTCAGACACATTGGTGTCTTCGTCCTTCTGACTTAAAGCTCAAGAGTTGAACTTTCAATTGTCAATTTACCTAACTTTGGGACTTCAGCCATTTCTGGGTAAAACATTTCCTGGAGCAGGGGGGTGGGGTTTCTCACTGAAAGCAAGTTACGAGTTACACTATGAGCACATGAATGTGGAAAAAAAAAAGTAAAATTGCTGTTAACATCTTAACAATTTGATAGTGATGATGATTTAAAAGTTAGTAATAGTCACTTTACCATTAACTAGTAACATCAGATTTTATTCAGAATTAATTTTCATTGAATCTCTTGTGTAAAAGTGTAAACTCTACATTATACATTTATATTATACAGCACAAATCCGTTTGTTGTGATTATAGAATTGGTTATGAAATAAACCACAAAATCAAGGTTAGATATCTCATGACATTAGCTTTAAAATGTACGTATGTTTAAGTTCATTACTCGTGTGCACCTTTAAAGAAAGGTGTGTTAAAGCGCTCACGACCAATTAAACTGTAACCAGCTGAAATGACGCGGAATAATCCTTTTAACTGAAGATTTGACCATTCTTCTGAATAATGTGATACAACAAACTATTTGATCAAGCAATTAGACTGTATTCAAAAGACATTTACAGAGTTAATTTACAGAAGAACTCAGTCCTACGTGTTTATAATCTTACTGGGTATTTTTATGCATTTTCCTTGAGAGCCAAAAGATGGAGAGGACTGTTGTATTGGTTAGTTTCTATCGTCATCACGATCGGCTGTCTGAGGCGCTCACAGCTTGGCATAGTCCTTCAGGATGACCTCCAGCTTCTGACTCAGCATGATGTTGCCTCTAACCTTCAGCTTGCCAGAGAAGAACGCCTAGAAAAACACACACACACACACTTTAGAATTTTCTTTTTCTCCAAGAAAGCACGGTCTCCTCCGATTTATTGCTGGTTGGCTATTATTCGCTTTCAAGTACACGGGGAGTAAGAGAGGCCAAGATGCAAGCGGCTAACACTTCATACAGAGAGCAACAAGCCAGGTCTCAGGCAGAAGGGAATATGTGCCGTTGTTGCTCTGGCACCAGAACAATGCAACGATATTCATGTTCATAATGTTCACAGCTGAGAGGTACAGCAGGAAAGTCCTTTAATGGCTGAATTGGACCACTGTTGATGTGGAGATGGGCTACCCTGGATGACAGCGGGTGTCCTTTTCAACTCCACCAAGTAATCTTTCTCCAGCTGCTCCTTTCATCATCAGGTAGGCTGGAAAAGACCCTGTCCGAGCCTGCTGATACTCTTTGTAATGAACACACACACACACAAAACGGCCTCAGATCAATATCCAGCGCTTCAGGAAGAATATCAATTCTGTCCGGTGATGGCCACTCCCTGTGACAGATGAAATGCAGCAGACATAACAAGTGGCATCGACTGATTAGCCACGCCGAGTACTTTCTGAACTTGGTTTGATAGATCATTGCTTTCCAATTTTTATGAGACATGACGAAATCAAGGGGGAAGTCACACGGGACTGACGGGTTCAACACACACACACACACACACACACACTGTGGAGGAGCATCAGTGTAAAGCAGAGGGCAGAGATGAATCTGGGCATTCACAGCACGTGTACATTACTCCACCTAAAAAAAAAACATGTCACACCTATGTGAACAGGTGTGATTAGTTGTTTGTTACCTTCTGAGGGTTGACTTTCCCCTGCACCACCTCCATGAAGTCTTCATCCGACACTGTGAAGGTCACGTCGACCTTCCCGCTGTAAGGACCTTTATGCAAGGCGCCGCTGCCATTCTTCAGATCAATGGCTGCAGGAAGACAGAAAACACAGTAGATGTAGAGATTTACTCCGCCCGTGCTCGCTCGCTTTGTCCTCAATTTACCTGCGTTTGTGTTGTTATCACACACAGATTGGCAAATTTACAGCTCATGCTGACCTGTCTTCTGACCGATTTCTGGTTGTTTAAACAAACAGTTTTCTGCTCTTGAAGGACCATAAAGACTCAGGTGCATGTTAATGTCTCTACACACCATTCAGTGAACTTACTCCACTGGGCAGCATTCTTGCCATCTTTAGTGATTTCCCAGCCAAACACGGCATTCACTTTCTTGACCAGTTCAGAGCCCAAGTCTTTGATCCGACGGCCGATCTCTGCAAACACCAGCTCACTCTGAAGACCTCCTCCCTGCACAGAGGCGGACGTAACAAACACGACAAATGGGCCGTTTTTACAAGAAGAATTTGTCAGTACACCTGATTCTGTCTCCACAAAAGTAAAAGTTCAAAGGTTCCCAGGGTCCATGAAGACATTTCATAAAAGCAAAAGCAGATTATTGCTTTTTGAACAGAAATACTTGAGTGAGATGTTCTGGAGAAGCGTTAGATGCAGGGTGTAAATCCACATAGGCCCCCGAGAGCACAACAGCATCCGTCTCCTTCACCTGAATGAACGAGATGCACACAACAAATGAAGACGGAACATGACAGAATTGACTCATTCAACGAAATCTGGTTAGAATCCACACTCGTGCTTTATACCGACTTTGCACTGGATGTAAATCCTGTTGCCTTCCTTCCACATCTCAGTCTGTAGCGACTGACCCGGCATCACCGGCTTCACAAAGCGAACCTGAGAAAGAGAGATGGGGTTAAGAAGAAAAAAGAGAGCAGTGGAGTCATTTTACATCACTGATATTAAATCATATGACTGATTCACCAAAGTTTCACCCGATTCAGATCACGGGTAACGCTTACCTTGATGGCCTTGAATCTGGAAGGGTCATTGTCTGCATACTGCTTGAGGACGTGTCTCGCAGCAAAGCCAAAGGAGCACAAGCCATGCAGAATGGGAGCCTTGAAGCCTGACCAAAGAGCATTTTGAATTACAGCATGTTTAAAGATGGATGAGATCAAAACACATCATTTGATCCAAAATCCTAGGGGAACAATTTCGTTCTGTCTAAAATACAGACGAAGGAAGAAAAAGACACCCGTGGAACCGCGGCAGATGTCCAGACTCTCACCTCCCAGGGCAGCGAAGCTGGGGTCTATATGAAGAGGGTTCCAGTCTCCACTCAAACGGTACAAGGCCGCCTGCAACCACGGGGAAAACAGACTTTGTTTAGATCTATATCTAATTCATAAACCCCTGAACTTTTCATTGTGGGAGGAAATTAAATTATTATGAAGGCAATAGAAGAGATAACCTAAAATAGGAATGTCTTTGAAGTGATACAGTTGCAGTTAAATTGCTCCAGGGTTTCAGGGTTTTTTTTATTTTCTGCTGCATCATTCAGTCCACGTTCTTCTTTGGGAGACAATAACCTTGCTGAACACTGCTCTCAAACTTTACGGTTATTTCGGAACAAGCGAGTCCCGTTCCCACCCACGTCTTATCGATAGGGCTGATTAATTCAGCAACAGAACCCACACAGGTCACACTCACTTGGTCTCTTGTGGTCGAATCAATCACCACGGCGTCTGGTGTCCGCTGAGGTGGAGGCAGAGGAGTCTGCAGGAAAGAAATCACAAATAAAACAAAAGGGAATCGGAGGCGACACTTGTTGATTCCGCACTCTTCTGGTGGAATACGTACTCTGGCTTTCTCAGAGGCTCTCTTTCCTCCAAAGCCTCCAGCTCCAACCACAAACACTGAAAACTGGTTGAAGCACACGAGCTCGTTGCCATTGTAGGTATTCACTGTAAAGCAGGGGAGAGGGTGAGATTCGTATCTATCCACAGCAGAAGTATTTAAAGTCTTTACTTTTGGAAAAGTAGCATTTTATAAAAGTCCTGCATACAAAGTGTCCCTAAAAACAAACACTCAACACATAAAGAGTAAAGATTCTCATGCTGAAAGAGATTCTCTGGGGAGAAGTCAACTTTACACTGTCAGAGAGAAGATGCAACTTAGTTTGTAGTTGTTTTAAAAGTTCCTTTTTCATGTGTATGATTTCCTTCATGTTTGCAGCTCTGCAGAGTTCCAGCAGTTTTCAGTTTGGCTTTTGTACACGAACAAAGACTGTACTGTTTGTTCAAGGCCAACTAAGGCCATAGATGCAGCAGGATTTCCTGAACGGAGGAGCAACGGCATCTCATCTCCTTAATTTTCTAATAATAAGAACAAGGAATACTTTATTGATCCTCTTGGGGAAATTGTTGTTGGACAGCTGCTAGACCGAGTCTGTGCTACTGGTGTCTTGTCCACAGACACCTCGAAATGTGACCTGGAGGGACTGGGAATCGAACTCGCTCACCCTTGGGTTTGAAGAGGACTGCTCTACACAATGAGCTCTCATGCCGCCCCTAGCTGTGTCTTGATTTGCACCCTCTCTTCCTCTCTTCCACTGCAGGTTCTACTGAAGCGCTTACACCTGTCTCACTGTCATCATCATGTTAATGTTATCAAACTAACATTTTTTATATTCCAGCTAATATGAAAGGGAATCCTTTTGCAGAAATGACTGCTTCAATGCGGCGTGGCATGGAGGCAATCAGCCTGTGGCACTGCTGAGGTGT
>JAUMTR010000027.1:15263619-15289654 GCA_032270685.1 Microctenopoma stevenorrisi | reverse complement strand
GTCTAATGTTTATCAATAAATTACAGAAAATAATGAACTTTATCACAATATGCAAATTTTTTGAGAAGGACCTGTATTTTACTCCAGGAGGAGAAGAGAAGCTGAGAGGTTTCGTTAGTTTGAAGAAATTTCATGTTTCTTTCTGCAAATCCTCGGGGCACCTCAGGTCCCACGTTATTTGTTTTAAGTAGGATTAATTTTAGATCACAGTGGTTCTAACATCATCCATCTCTATGGAGTTGTCAAATAAGCCGAAACATGAGCCGTTCCCAGTATATATTTTAATTCCTAAAGGCAGAGACCGTAAATTAACTTTCATTAATTAAGGCTGAGAGTCAACTTTAGGGGAAGGACGTGTTAAATAAATAAATACGCTATATGACGGAAGGGAAAACTCACCATCCAGGAGAATGACGGCTCCGGAGCCTTTGTCCAACACGTCTGCTATAGTGGCCTCAGAGGTAAGTTTACCTGAAAATATATTTCATATTATTTAATCAGGTCTTACCTGAAGATATTGAAGACATTTACAAGCTAATCTTTATTTAAAATAAATTACAAATATAAGGAGACAGGACAGATGCTTATTCCACATCTAATTTTGCAGTTAACTGAACATTTGTGCACCAACAACACATCTCACAGTTTTTCATTTAATTGAAAAGGCTTTAAAATTAGTTTACATTATATAACTGAAACTTAAACATTATATATTGTTACCCACCTGAGGTGGGTAAAGGTTTGTACAGCTCCAGATACTGCTCGCCATGCAAAACCTGACACAAAACATTACAACAGCTGTGACATAGCACGAATGATGAGTGACTTACTGTTAATCTCGTGTGTAAGATGGTGAAATATACAATATACACCTGGGTAAGATCTATGTTGAGTCCAGGGACAGAACTCAACCCACCATCCATCATGGCTGCCTGGGAGGGAATGACCCCAAAGGTGGGGAGGCAACTAAAGTCTGGATGTCCTTCATACAGGAACCTGTATGAAAGTTACAAAGTGCAGTACCGTTCAAATCATACCCGTGTCTTTTCACTTTACAGGCCAAAGTCCAGCTATTAGCATTTCTATCCATTCAAAAACACTTTTCAGACCATTTGCAGCATTAATCCAGACACATACCTAAGATGGTCGGGGTCTTTAGTGGACATACCAACCCCCAGTGCATAGAGAATACACCGAGTGTGGTCAAAGCTGAATGTGGTTGGTGGCAGTCGTTGTCCCACCGCCTCAGTCTGAGGGAGGAAGGGGGGGGTCAGCGTTAAATATCAGGGCAGAACAAGAAAGGTTTTGCCCATAGCTCATAATTCTCCCACTGTTAAGGGGATTTGTAAGTTATCAGTACATTTGCCTAACTGCTGCTAAATAGGGCAGCTGTATATTTTGTGAAGCAATGAGCATGATGGCCTCCTGGATTTAATCAATGCAGTCATTGGTTTGAGGACCTGTGGGAGCTCAGGGTTAAGAGTATCAGCAGTTCAGAAATGTACACTTGGGCCAGACCAGGCAGAGCTTTGTAGGTGGTCAGCACATTTTCGTAATGAGTCCCGGACTTGACTGGTGGCCAGAGCAGGGACGCTGCAACCGAGTGGCGATGTTTGATTTGTGCTCGTGTAAATGGCCTGAACTGAACATCGCAGTAATCAAAGTGTTAATGACACAAAGTCACAAATGACCTCTAAACCTCAGGAAGAGAGAGCGCTTTCAAAATCCAGGCCAAGACCTACTGGCAGAGCGTTCTGATCATTAACGACTCACATATTGATAACACATTCTCTACCGTGGCTCTTATGGGATCTCGAGTAACCTGCACCCGCAAAACTCTTAAGAAATATGATGCTTTTAGGATTAACACTCAATTTTAACTATTATGTAAAGCAGAGCCACGAGCAGAATGTCTGACACATTTCATGATCATTTGATGCAGAAGATTTCTTGTTTTGCATCTGTAATCTAATAACTTAGATCCTTTATCATCCACAACTTCCCTATTAGCATAGCGTATTGAGATATATTAGTAGAGAATGATATGGTGCGAGCTGGCGTGTGCTATTCCAGTCTCAAGATCGACTTCAGTGAGTCCGATACAATTTCAAAACAGACTTACAGGCCGTGCAGTGGGAAGGAAAGTAACAGCATATGTTTACATAGCATCTAAGCTTCGAGCGGAGACGTTAACCCAACAGAGTTGTGTTGGAACCACGTGATTCGTTTAAAATCAGCTAAACCATCATCCATATTTCGACACATTATTATTAAGCTACTTCATGCTTCAATTCCATGCACAGCGGTTTGTGCTACAGTGTATTTAGTAATTCTGTTTTTGCAGAGCCCTGCGTTAATTTGCCTCGTTTGAGTTGTAATATTAGGAGTTTTTTTCCTGTTGACAGCGTAGCACCTAAACCAAATCAACAAATCTGATTTTAAAACATACGATTACACATTCACAGCACTGTCAGACATGTATTTATTCTTTTTAGTAATTGTACATGTTTTTGTCCTTCTTTACCTTGTTAGTGAATTGAGTTATTACAGAAGAAATGTGGAGAAAGATGATTTAGCCTGTGTCTAAAATGCGCCTGGCTAGAATCAAAGAGTAGACATTATGGCTTCAGTGGTTTGTATCCTAACCAGCTTTGATGAGCAGCATCTCTTGATGCTGATCATGTAATCAATACACAGTAGTAGTAGCCAGTCACACTGAACTAAACATAATATTTATCCTGACTAACTGCTCTAAAATACTGTCTAAACACAGGAAGAAGGTCCAGTCATCTGTGAGTAATTCTTAAAATAAAGATGTAATCACTGTTTCATCCTACAACCTTTTTAATAAAAAAATTCACAGTTTCTGTTAAACGTCTGCTGCTCAGTGTTTTATTTAAGCAACGCGGCCATGCGTGAGCTGTAAGGACTTCACTTTCTGTAGTTTACCGACAGGAAAGAGAAGTCAAGTGACGGAGCACCGATCTGGGGAGATGTGCCCACATTACAGCGCCGTCGCCTTAAAAAATAATCCGAGTTGGCAGGTGTCTGATACATCACCAATTCATATTTACGGAAGACACCGAAATGCTTATGTTGTACTTTATTATCTCTGACCTCACACAATGCAGCGGTATTAAAGAGTCATGAGTTGCCATGTTTGAACCAGTTTACAGCTCCACGCTTTCAGAACTCATTATGAACCGACCGTTACAGACCTTTCCACAGTCTCGGTAGTATATGCACATGTGGTGGGACAAAAACAGACAGTGGTAAATATGAGGTTAAGAAGGTCAGAGGTCAGACAATGAGGGTAGAATGACAATGGGACGAAGTTAAGTTACAGTAAGACGGAAGTGAAAACCAAGACAAAGGAACAACCTCCTGCTGCAAATTCAGTCCTGTAGATATTCTATACAAAGAAAAAAACACAGTAGCCGTATCTATACTCACAGGGTTGATCCCTGAAGCAGAGGCTCGAGCAGCTGTTGGATTCACACCAACTTCTACATCCGACTCCACTTCAGACAGCACATTCACAAAAGACTGGAGAGACTCTGTAGCAAGGTGAGAGACGACAGGTGAGCGTCAGCCCAACAAAATACATTAACATGTAATTCATTATGAAAACATCCATTACAAGCGTTTAATGCAGTCTAAAACTCCTACGCTGGCTCTGTCCCAAGACGACTGATTAAACCTGCCAGCACCAACAAATATCAGCTCAAATATTCATTTGATCCGTGCAAACAACAATCGGTCACTTTACTGGAGTTACGTTCTAAGGTCTTGTCGTTAGCACAGAAGATGGTGGTAGGTTCTTATTTAACCAAAGGTTCTTATCGAAACCACTGCAGGAAAGTAAATTCTCTAAACGTCTAACTTTGAATTCACACTGTGTCCACATTTAGTCTAAAAATGGAACAGAAATATAAGGAGCATGTGCAACGCAGACAACCGAGGGGACGCCACGGCTACTAATTACTGTCACACAGTGGCAGTTACCGAACAGCAGCAGCAACAAGTCTCTGTAATAAGCTACAAATGAGGCACTACAAAGCCATGCTAATGAGGCCAGCTAGCGCCCTGTGGGACCGCCACCTCCTTTCAATTAATGTTAACACAGCCGCCCTGTCTTCAAATGTACATCCGTGAGTCTGGAGAGGGACGAAGAAGGTGGAGAGAACATCAACATTTACCACCCTCTTGTCTGCATTAGACCTTTCCAGAACACCACAAGGCCGGTTCACACTCAACATCACTTTTCTTTTTTCCTCCTTGATCTCAACATCATCAGGTTCTCAGTCTACGTTACTAAACTGTAGTGTAATACTGACGATCTGGGCGCGTCTGGTATGCACACAGCAAAAATAAGCATGGTGCTTTATGGGTAAGTATCTAATAACGTGAATTACACTAAAACCAAACAATCCATTTCCCCGTGTGAGAAGGAAACAACGAATACATGGCCATTGATTAAAGGATAAATGACATATACATTCCAGACTATGCCCGGTACTTTGTACTGGACTTGGAACTGGCAAACTTGCAGGATAAAGTCGAGGTAATCTCTGTTCTCATATGCAACTCATCTGGGTAAAAGCTGGAGAAGTTCAGGGTTCCAGTGCATGAGCAAAGGCAGCAAAAGAGAAACTACGATACCGCAAGCAAATCCTATAACATCTACTTTAAGCTTCTCATGTAGGAGTATGAGGCTGACGTACAGTGTGTTTACAAATGCTAAAATACATGCGTCTTAGTCTTACTTACCTTGTATACTAAGAGGCTTGGTGGCATCTGTAAAATCACAGATTTTGTCCCACTTGGCCCTGACAGCCTCAGGAGTCATTGGTAGGTTCTTCTGTCTCACAATGTCGCCCTGAGTTCGCTCCCAGCGCACTGCACACATGGACACACACAAATAAAGAGGTCACTGCAAAGTGAAAATTACACATGCTCAGTACAATACCAGTGAACATAGGACTAATGAATGTCATTTCCTCAGGACAGAGACACACAGTACTCACATTTACCAATCCAGCCTGCACCGACCTGAGAGTTTTAAAAAGAAAAACAGGTGATTTTAAATTCTATTCTCTCTTTAATCTGAGTGTAATTTGTACGTTATTGATCTCAAGGACAACAGAAGACAACACAGAATATATATTATACATATTATGTTTTTCTGTATACCTCAAACAATCCTCCATTTTCTTGGCATTGGTCATGACAGAGCCAGAGGACCAGCGGGGAAACATACTCAGGTTTCAGAGATGCCAGAAGGTCTAAATAAAAACACACGAACATTTACTGCACATCAGTTACGCATCCTATATGAGTGTACAATTAAAACGATGAGTCTGTGAAAGATTCTCGTTATGAAAATACTGACCACAGTCTGAGTTACGACACAAGCCTGAAGCATTTGTGGAACCGAGCTCACAAACTACAGATTAATAGTCACAGTTTATTCCTAAAAAAATAAAGCGTATATTATATAAAAACACACTGAAGACCCCTTAATTTTATTTCTGTGTATGTTCAGCTCGAATTACAATAAATATTACCCGCAGGAAAGATACTAAATACAAAACACGGATTATTAATGTAATGTGAATAATGTGAAGCAGGAAATGTCATTTTAGACTCCTTTTTCCTAAAGCAAGAAAGGGAATATCAAATCTGGGTGAAATAAGTTGCATACTTTATGGATGCGTACTGAAGTCTTAAATTAGTGGGATTCAGTTCAACATTAGTCACATAGGAAAATGTGCTAGCAGCTTTTAATTTCCTGTAAGAACAGTCAGAGATTTAATACTGGATACCATATGTGAATGGAATATGTTCCATTGTACCAACACATGATGATTAAAAAAGAAAAAAAAAACACAACAGCTTTCGGCATCACTGCACATCACAGGGTTCAGCAAGATGAGTTTTGTTGTTTATTAGAAAAGCCTGAGTCAGTTAAAGCCAACATATGGAACCAAGTCATTTACTAAGGGGGACCATCCTGAGACAGTTGGCACAGCGCAGTGTGACAGATGCTAGTGTAGACCAGTGCGGCAGGGCGACAAAACCCTTCTTTAATTTGTCACTTAATACCCCAGTCAAGAGCTGCCTCAAAGGGCATGAACAATATGTTCACGATCTATAGACATTCACAAATACTGGATTTTAGGCTTGGAGAAATTATTTCTCAGGTGCCAGGTTGTTCTGATCACTAAAATAATAACTTCCCATCGCACGAGGTCTTTGAGAACCACATTTTGTGATATGATTTTGAGAAACATCCTTGAGAAAATAAAATAAAGGCAGATTTTTTCTTTAAAAATTTTGGCCAGTGTTATTGCACTTTTAAGCTGCTCTCAAATTGCTATTTTTAGGTTTTTAATTAATTGTCAAATATATTATACAAAATACCATGTTCCTGAGCAATATTTTGTTGTTTTCAATGAATGTAAAATGATATAATTAACATGCAAAATCTGTGTGTCCTTAGCATAGTTACTTACATTTTTATTAATACTTAGATGCGCAGCCAACACAAAATAAGAGTCGTCAGTTTAAATCACTGGCTGACACAAAGCTTTTAAAAGCACTTACAGGGTGCAAGTTTCATCATGGCTGTTGGAACAGCAAAAAAAACACAGCTCTTGAATATTAGATGACAAATTTGCATGTCAAACGGGAGTGCTGTTTCCTCAAATTCTGTAAATCAACACTACATGGGCATTACATTATGCAACAGCTGTGGAATAAAAACGGAAGCTGTGGTTAAAATCCATTTGGCGTTTCGGGCCTACCCACAATACCTAGCGCAACATTTTTTCCTTTAATTATGTATGACGTTTAATTTTTCTGTTTACCTGGGGGCATGACAGTTTCTGTGAGGCGTGACCCAGCAACAGGAGCAATAGTGTTGCAGTGGACGTTGTACTTGCGTCCCTCAATGGCCAAGGTGTTTGCCAGTCCCAGCATGCCCAGCTTGGCAGCACTGTAGTTGGCCTGGCCAAAGTTACCATAAATGCCTGCAGCTGAAGTCGTCATGATGATTCTACGCACAGAAAACTCGAGCCAGTAAGTCGGTAAAATTAGAAGGCTAACACACACGCGCACACACACACAGAATATTAAATTGGTACACAATGCATGCATAAATACTCCTGATTACATTCGTTTGCACATATAGGAGTCATGAATGTATACATTTATGTCCAAAACTCTGAGCACAGGCCAGATACGCAGAATAAAAAGCATGTATGCAAAGCAGACACAGTCTTGTAAAAAACATAACGTTGATCATTCATTAAAATATAATTATGCATCTTTTTACAGACCAAATGGTAAAAAAAATTCAAAATGTACGTTATATTATACTATTAGTAGTATAGTATTTATAATATTACATGATTTTAAATTAAAGCGCAATCATTGCAGAATAAGTGCATAGTCCTCACCACATGACACCACCACACTGTAAAAATCATCCACTAGCTGTGAAAAATCTGAGTGAAAGGTAAAGCAAACCTCCGAATGATCTTTTTATGCTTCATTAGCACGCTGATTTTTTTCCTTTACCTCATGTAACCAATGGAGCAGACGTTTCAGTGGTATCAAGTGAATGCGTGTATGATAATGTAATGGCACACATGCTTTAAAAACTCATTATCTCAAGTGCATATCCTCAATTATATCACTTAAAATAGGACTCATTTAAAAAAAACATTCCGAGTGTCTGAAATGTGTTATCTGGGGTACTGATATCTGAGCTATAGCCCCACAGCGGTCCGTCTGCTGAGGATACTGTAACTCCTACCCACATAACAGGAGGATCGTATGCTTTTAATCCATGTCAAAGCTGCACCTGTGCTCCTACCTGCCAAAATTCTGGTTTTTCATGTGGTTCCATGCAGCTCGAGTCACCAAAAAGGAGCCTCTCAGGTGAACTCTGTGAACAATGTCTGAAATGAAGATCAAAAACATTACCACGCAAAGCCTTTTTATTGTTATTAGCGTTATACACCACTGTCTTTCCTATTAAATACTGCGATCACATCCAGTCTAAAGAACATTTTAATATTCTACACAGGCAATTTATTTAAACAACAAACAAAACTAACTTAAAGGTCAGTTTATTCCTCCAAATACAGCACAGTAGCACTAACAAATAGTAATAACAATATGGGAGGACTTTAATGAGTGTAGTGATTGTATAGAAATCATTTAATTACCCCAGTCCATATCACTGGTCCTAGGAAATGATCGGTCACGAAGGATCCTTGACGAGGAAGAGCAGGAAAGTGTTCTAGTCATTTAATACATTTAGGATGAAATGTAAAAAAGTGTGATTACTCCTGTGAAATGACTTACCCAGCATTGTTCACAAGAACATCTGGAGGAAAGGCAACATAACAATTGAGGATTTAGTTGTGATAATGTAATAATAACACATAAACTCTGATGACCACAGCTTTACCACGTAAATACTGTACAATACGCACCTATTCTGCCAAATGCGTCCAGTGCTGTCTGGATGACCTTTTCTCCATCTTCTACAGAATCTGCATTTGCACAACAAACAATTACACTTGATGTGTTAACTTCATTGAATTTGTCCAGTTGCATGTAAGTTTATAGATATAAAATACTGTTAGCTGTTAGAATTACAATAACATAACTCATGGAAAGAAACAGTATTGGAGTACATTTGCAGAATCTCACAGATTCACCTGCACCTGCTTGATAAGTAATGATTATGTGTGAGACAACGTTTTAGTGACTGCTGTCCATCATCGTTTCTTATAAACTGTATCCAGTACAAGATCAGCACTAAACACACTTATCAAGCTCTTGTTTTCTCCTTCTTTGTTTATACATGTAAGATGCACAAAGATAAGTTAGGGAGATAACATTTATCTGCAGTATTTGCGTGCACCTCCATTTGTGAGCTAGCAAGACTGACAAATCAATACTGACAAATCAGGATAGGAACTGGAGATAATGATGTTTGGAAGAAGACAAGCTTTTAGACAAGAAGATTAGTCCAAACTTCTCACCATAGTTGGCCACAGCCTTGCCTCCCTTCGCTCTTATCTCCTCCACCACCTTATCAGCAGCAGCAGAACTCTTTCCAGCCCCTTTAATGTCTCCCCCAAGGTCATTCACTTTATTGCAGGAAGAAAAAATAGATTAGCAATAATGTAGTGAATTCTGCAACTATTCACTAGAGATTAGGTTTGGGGAAAGTGTAGCTAAGCTGATTCCTTGTCTGAGTTCAAGGGCAACTTTACTCAAGGAAAGCGATTACTTGGGGGAGGTAATGTTCACACCAACATCGGGACCTGTGCTCCGCAAAACATTTACATGAAATCTAAAATCTGCCACGCTGCAAAGATTTCTCCAAAATGTTAACAATGAAAAAACTAATAGTTCAACTGTTTTTCAATTATCAACATCGCAAAGAAAACATCTGGAACCCCGCGTAGTCAAATGTCAACATGCACTGTGTTAGAGAAATTACAATAAGAAGACAGAAATTACTAGAGTTGTAGAGAACTTATGTTAACCTTTAGAGGAATGTAGTGATACTTTAGTTAACCTGTAATTGTATCTTGTGTGTTAACTTTTTAACCATATGTAGTCTCCCAGTAGGGGTCTATGTTAAACGATTGTCATATGTAGTTACATCTCTCTACTCTACCACAGAGTTATAACTTCTCCTCGTCTAGCTTGTTGACCTTTGACCATCTTCTTGTGACTTACGGTAGCCAGTCTATCATGCTAGAGCACAGGGGGAGTAGATGAAACACTGTGCATCCGAGTTGCTTATCTCACTTTCTACTATAAATATGAGTGTGCCCAAACTGCCTGCGAGCAGACACTGACAGACCTTGATGCTGTAAGCTTGTGTGTGCTCCCTTGCCGGCAAGAATAAACGGAACACCTTTGGACTCAGATGCTGATCCCAAGTGCATTTATTTAGCTATTGAGAATATTTCTAACACACTGGATGTTCATCTTCCCATGGCAAACAAGAAAAAAAATCAGTTGAAGTTACAATTGTTTACTTTAGCAGACATTTCACCAAATATATAAAAAGCAATGACATGCTGCCTTTGGGCACATAAACTGTTTATGGGGTTTAAAATGAAGAAACTCAATTTACCTACAACTGAGGCACCTCTTTCAGCAAAGGCCAGAGCATATTCCCTGCCGATACCTGCAAAAAGACAGATGAGTTTACAGAATAGCACTCCCATCAGCGTTCATCATTGATTGGAGAAACATTATATCTACATTAACTATAGGACTGGGAGGTGGTAAGGTTTCTGGCTGATAATTCATTCATTAATTTAAACTGAATGCATCAGCCATCTACTCGTGTTATTGAAAATGTTCATAAAGCAAATAGTAATTTCAATTTTGATTCAGCAATTTACATACACACATTTACATACTAACATCAAATAGTTGTACAGCATCTGTTTCAAATATTATATAATTTTATGACGCTTGTCATAAACACGGTTCCTCAAGTAAGAACTTTTAATCAGTTTTAGTTTTACTGGTGGATAAGATCTCACAGACTAAGTGTGTGCAGAAGGGGCTGTGGAGCTCTTTGGGAGTTAGGATTTCAGACGGTACACACTCAATTAAATGAGTTTCAAACAATTCAGTAGAGATGAGCGTGGTCGCAGATTGCACTGGCTTTCACGTCTCATTCATAAAGCTGTAACGATAGGTAACATAATTAACAGACTTTCCTTCACCGTCATTGACTGTCGGTGTCTGTGTCCTTTGACACACTTTGCGTTGCATGCACTTTGCTCTATGTGTTCACCACATGTGAAGGCCGATAAAGGTGCACTGCTGGTCAGATATAATGTACAATAATTTAATTATACCTGTTCCCGTTTTCCAGAAGTTTCGTCTGGATACGGGGGTCTAAGGTTGCAGCTGCGTCAGTGTTAGCATACAGAGATTACTGATATAACTTCTGGCTAGCTCATGCAACACAAAGAAAAACGAAATGACAAACCATACGACAAGAGGGCTAGCAGTGGCTACCGTTACAGAACCGTCAGCGCTGTTAACGTTAGCAGGGAAAACAGCCTAGCTAACCTTTAAGAACTAACGTAAGATTTGTACAGCGATCTTACCTCCCCCAGCCCCGGTGACCAGCACGACTCTTCCCCCGAATGACAAAGACATCGCTTTGGTTTGGTTTTATTCTCTTGTTTCTACACAGAGCCAGAACAGTCAGTGGCTACAAGAGCTACACTGGTTGTCACTCACAAGACGACAGCAGGGTGAACTTCTACAAGTTACACTTCCGCAATGTCGAGGTGGGCGGAGTTAGCCGTGACCAATCATTAACGAGGATTTCTTAAACCTGTTTGTTGTGAGTTTATTTATGGTATCGGTAAGGCAGAGGGGCAATTCATCAATTAGCTAATCAACTGAAAAATAATTGACAGTCACAAAGATGGTCTTTATTGTTTATGTATTTTTGTGCAATAATGAAAAAAAAACATTTTTATAAACTAGACTATAAATCAAGAATGACTAATCTACTCTTAAAATAAGTGTATTTATGTGAACTGGCTGAATTATTTGTCTATATTATGATATTTCCACAGTAAGAATTGTTGGCTGCTTTGGCATTCTTAAAAATTACAGCACTTTTCACTATATCTGAACAAAATAGGGACATAACATACAGTTAGTGTAAGTGGTATTTATTATATTATTATTTATTATATTATATTATTGTTTTGTGATTAAACACATTTCCATTACAGCCACATAACGTCCTACTCATAATAAAGAACTAGAAACAGGACAGCACAAAAACAGAAGAGGCAAAACTCAAGAACACACAGGAAAGAAAACAAACACAAAGAGACAGACACAGGTGACAGAGGAAATAATGGAAGAGGTGGGGAATCCCATAGCATCATGATCCAAATCCAAAACATCGGGAATTACACACTGACACATAGGTGAAGAGATCCCAGTGTGGCTGTGTCAGTCATCCCTCTCCCATTCATGTGATGGTCCAGCAAAGAAGGCTAAGGAAAGGAAGCGAGAGAGAAGGGGGCCTGAGGACTGACTTTAGGAACAACTAGTAATAGAATTATTGAGACAGATCAACTGCCCAGTGAAAATATGCTAACATGAACTGCACCAGAAATGTTCAAAAACAGAGGACCAGGAAGTGCATGTAATGTAAGAAGACCAGACAAGTATGAAGGAGCATGTGGGATTAAGTACCTTGAAGTCTGATCTAATGTGAATAGAAAGCCAAAGACAGGAAGCTACATGTGTCAACATTTGTGGATATAGTTAAATTTAAAGAGTTAAAATAAGACTTTTTGTATCAGTTCATGACAGGCATGAAAAAAAATTATAATAATACTCATGTGTGGATGACACAAAAGCCCGAATTAGTCTCTACATCAGTCACAGGGAGAATGGCTGAATTTTAATAGTAGCTGAAACTAAGCAGTCTTATGTTGACAAAGGGGAGCGAAGGATCAAACTTTGTGAAAATGTCACTGTTAACTAATCAAACTTTGTTTGGAATCTTAGTTGGGCACAGATATGCAGGACAACCATAAAACCATACAAAACCAATACAAAGAAACAGACACAAAAAGAAATGACCACAAAGATGTAGAAAAGCAACTGACGGTGCAACATGCGACAAACATGAAGAGAGACCAAGAACTGCCAAATGGCCAAAGAAAGAGACACAGAGCATGTACACAAGACACAGACAACATGACACTTTAGGAACGCGTCAGACAGACTCAAAACGATACGAAACAAGCACGAAGAGGCAAAACACATGACAAAACGTGTAGTCTTCTGTAGTGTCCTACGTAGGAGGCGTGGACGGGCTCTTGATCGCCTTTACCCTGACTTCAGCCACAGTCCCTTCACGAACACAACTCGGACACATGTCAACAACTTAAACACCTGCTCCGCCGCTTCATTATGAAATGAGAACAAACTAAGAGCGTCCGCGTGGAGAGAGAGAGAGAGAAAGAGAGAGAGAGATAGAGGGAGAGAGAGAGAGAGCGAGAGCACGCGAGCGTTCCCCGCGCCCGGACGTCGGCCGCTCAGACTCTCCGAGGAGGCTGCGATGGAGACGGGATGAAACCGACGGGGCGCGTTTCGCTGGGAAGAGTCTCTGGCTTTCACGAGTTTATTAATACCACAGCTGAATGCCATTTGAGAACGGGGGACGAGTGTGTGACCATTTTATCGGCGCCTGAGGATTATGGGCCATCACAGTAAGGACCGAGCGTGTGGATAACCGCCTGTGCGCTCTCTCCCTTCCTTCACTCGTCTTCTTTCGTTTCTTTCTACTCAACGACATCGTGTTGGACATTTGCCTACAAAAATGTGGGATTCAGCGCTCTGTCGACGTGACTGTCGTCCGTGCCGGGTCATGATTTGTTATTGTTGGACATAAGCTTGTAAGGACATTATGATACAACATTTTGACATAGCCCTTCTTTTTTGTGTCACGCTCAATTGCGCATGCCTACTGGTAGATATACAACGCCGCCACTTCGCTCCATCCTGGCCGTGATGTAGGAGCAAAAGTAAAAGGGGAGCGGTGGACTACAGGAAAAATGCGTTGGCAAAGTGGCAGCGTGGCGACCAAAGGATTTGACTCGGGATCCTTCACGGAATAGATTGTGCCATAAACTAAATAATGTCAGGAACACCAAATGCAGAGGCTGAAGGAGTAGTCTCCAAAGTACAAGTGAAAAAGGAGATCAAGACAATCGTGGAGAATTTGGAAACCATCCTGGGAGACCTCAAGGATGTAGCCAAAGAGCTTAAGGAGGTAAATGGTCAGGAAACACAATACAACGCATTGCAGATAAGCTCCAGTCGTCGCCATGTGTTCTGTTACACTATTTTTGCAGCCTTGGTTGAAGGATGCTCTCTCTAAGCATCTATGTCTGGAGAGGAGATGGGAGGTGGCGTCCACCTCACATGGCCCTGGAGATGGCCATGACAGCACACATACACTCACACAAATACACACACACACCCACACACTCAGACGTACAGACTGCACCCCCCCCCCCCCCCCTCTAATGTATGTGATCATTATCTCTGCCATGACAGACATCTGGCACAGGAGTATGCGGGGTGTGAAATGACAGGACAGTCTCTTCACCCTGAATCACAGGCTTTGATGAAAGTGAGAAAAATGTAATCGCAATTAATATTTAATGGACAAGTTGGTTCAACCAGGAAGGCACTTTTGCATTGCATTTCATCATCTTAATGCTGAATGTCGTTTGCCGAGAATTATCTCTTGCCAGTGATAGAGTTTTATTTTTTCTTTTCACTTTCAATCTCTCCTAATTTCTATTCATTGTCATCTTTCTTTGTCTTTTATCGTTTACCACATCTCTGTGTTTAACAGCCACTCATCCTCATGTTTTCTTTGTCTTTCATCTGCTTTCTTTCTCCCTCTTTTCTCTACAGAGTCCTTGTTAAACATCAAAACTCGCAGAGCTGTCTGATTGGCTATTCAAATCTCAGTGACGCAGACAGGGTGCTGAATTGAAGTCGGGGGGTCTCTGCATGATTCAGGGATTATGTGAGGATTTTTTAAATTTTTTATTTACAGCAATTTGTTTTCAAAGAGCAAAGAACAATGAGCAGATCACTTCTTTCATTTTATTTCGTTCATATGTCCCAGGGCGTGTTTCAAATCAGTGCTTCCTCGAATGCCATTTTTTCAGGCACACACTATGCGTTCGACCGGCCTTTCACCTTAACATGATAGGCTGTCATTCTAATAAAACCCTGATGCACACAGCTTCTGCTTCCTACATTATTGATGAGCAGTCAACATAACTTCTGTCTGCTTCTGCCTATCTGGTTCCTTCTGGCTCTTTTCGCAACTTGAGGTGAATTTAACTTCTTTTGTATTTTTCAGTAGGTTACAATGCGTCACAGAGGTGCCAGAGATAATCCAAACTATCTGTTTACAGTGATCTCTGTGATGTTTTCTAATTTTATGAGACCACGCACACTAAACACTTAACTTAAAAGGGTGTTGGTATCAAAGCCAGTGTTTGCGTTTAATCCATTTGAAATGCAGTTATCTATTATAACTCACAGACGAGGCTGGAGTCCAGACTGGCTTCAAGGAGGGACCCTGCCCAGATGCTTGGCACAGCCACTGAAGTTGCTTGGCCTACAGCAGGGCCTGTACACTGGGATACTGGTATTACCTCATGTGTGTCACAACAAATTATCCAGCCCAGGCCTTTTACGGTAGCGCTCCCCCTCACCCCTCACTCTTTCTTATTTGTCTCCTGATGACTCTCTCTTGATTTCTCTCTTAGGCTCTTCTCAGTCCACTTCTTGAACATACATTTAATTTCAAATCCAGATGATCACAGTGGTGTTTTACAGAAGACTAATGTGATGGGTACTGAGACGAGCGTTTACAACTTTAGTAAATTAACATAAGAACACTGTCATTGTTATTCTGACTTTATCAAGTTAAAGGAAAATATATTCACTTTCTGGTGAGTCTTTTTTCCCACTGGTTACTTTAACAGTGTTTCAGCTGTGATGGTGTGGAGCGCCCTCCTCTTGTCTTATATTCAGCTTTTTTTAGACTCACAGGCAGTCAGTAAGTGAATGTCCAATACTGTACTCCAGTTCTGGGCATCAAAGTAGTAATAACGCCACCAAGAAAGGGAAACCAGAAAGGAGCTCCTCCAAACTGAATTCTATTGGACAGCCTCCTGAAAATAACTACGGAACATTGACATCATTGAATATCAGTAATTAGGTGTTGGCAGAGTTAAACAGAATGCACATTCTGTTGTTTCTATTAGTCTTTGTCTATGGGCCTTTCTGCAGTGTTTATTATGTGTAGATGTAATCACTGCATACATGCATGCATAGAGGTTAACCCATGGATGTGCCCACGCTGCAAGGGCTTAGGTTAAATACATGAAATGTAGTCAGCCAGTTCTTTTTAGACTGGGTCAAAATATTTCCCCTGGATGATATGTGCAGTTCAAATGTACGTATGTCCGTACAGCACGTGTAGCATCACAGCTTTTAGAGTGCCAGAACCTGAATGTCACTTCTTTAATATTTCTCTAAGCAGACTGTGAAAACACATTTCCTCTTGGAGGACAAAGGAGGTATCTACATTCATTCTGTTTCTATCTGTGTACAAGCAGCGCTGAGACAATATTGTGTTCACTTTTGCATTGAGAAGAACAGTTGCACACATTCACATATTACATAAACTTCTTGTTTATAATCATGGTGTGCAGTGTTTTGCTTGTTTCCAATATTGCAAATTCATTCAAGTTCTCAGTTTCTTGCCCTGTTCCTCACTGTGACAATATTCATGGAGCTGTCTCACACTGCATTTCTTATGTGTCTTTCCACCCTAGCACACTGTGTACATTATTGCACCAGTGCTAGCGATGGACTGCTCTTTCATATTGTATTGCTTGCACAGTGGATTTCAGGTGTGATTTTGCATGTCTTTTGCTTTCTATAAAATATATTTTTCTTTGTGTTTCTTTTATACCAAGGTTGCCTACCCAGCCATAATTCATACTATGACGAATTGTTTTCTGAACTAGAAATAAATCTTACCTCTCATAGCATGTTTTCCAGTGTAATATTTATTGGCTTTCTTCATGGTTGGGTTGTCATTTTTTTATTCTTATCAATCAAACTTGCATTTATTCTGCAAAATATTACATGCATTTATGCAGCTTTTTCTCAAATGACTGACTGACAGACTGACAGTTTGTGATTTTTCATGTCTGTACCCTTTAGGTTTGTTGTACATGACCTCTGTATGTAGAAAATGTGCTGTATGAATTAAATAACATTTTTCATTCATCGCTAACACAGGTTTTGTTCTCTACGTGTGTAATGTTGCTTCTCTGAGTTGTGGTGGTGCATGGGATTGTTTATGTGCCTATAACTGAAGTCTGAGTATTTACGTCTCATAAATTGAAGCGATAGCGTTTTTTTCCAGCATGGTTGTCATAATGATATCTTTAATCAAATTTTTTATTTCACAAATCAAACTCAATTTTTAGGATATACAATGCAGTTTGCATTGAATTAATTAGGACTTTGGATTGTTTGGATTATCATTATTTTCCCAGTTAATGGCACTGTTTCTTGTCACCAGGTTGTTCATGAGATTGACACCCTGACCTCTGACCTGCAACTGGAGGAGGATAGACTGACCGACATCTCAAAGACAGACACACTCAACTCCAGCTCCAGCTCCACAACCACCACTACCACCGCTTCCAGCCTGGAGAAGATGAAGCTCTTCCCTGATGACTGCATCTTTAAAACACCTGCTCCCATCATCCCTGTCCCTCTTAATCCTTCCACAGTGCTGACTGTACTCAAGAAACCCAACCCACCTCAACCACCACCAAGACTTACCCCACTGAGAGCAGAGGACCACAACATTAGGAATCTGCCTCATCCAACACTGGTGTTATCAGGGAATTTATCCAAGGCTAATGGCTCCTTATTGAGAAATGGTGGGATTTTTCCGTTGAAAGCAAACAGGGATTTATTCTCCTCCACACCGTGTTTCATTTCTAGTGACAGCGGGATCCCTGACTCTGGGCTTGTTCCTACATTGCCCAGGCCCATGCCTCTACTCCGCCATGAAAAGAACAAATGCCCCAAGGCTTCTGGCAGGGAGCCACGTGAGAGGGAGCGTGTCCGTTTTAGTGAGAAGGTCCAGTACCACGGCTACTGCCCGGATTGTGACCTCCAGTATAATGTAGATGAAACTGAACTACACTTACAGGCTGAGCTCAGTGACTTGAGACTCAGCCCTGTGCATTGCTGCTCTTCGCCCCCCCCTCCCTCGTCTCACACTCTTGCCCATGATCTCATGTTGGAAAACGGTGGCCTTTCAGTCAGCCACAGTTTCCCGCCGACAGTTAACAATCCTCCACCTTGTGTGCCTCCTCACCTGCCTGCCCTCAAACCCCAGAAAACAATCCTACGCAAATCAACCACCACCACAGTTTGACACCAAACCCCATGTTGTGTATAACTAAAACATTATTGAATCATTGATAGTGTTTTCTACATTATGAGTGCTTTCTACTCGCGTCAAACTTTGGATTATCCCGAGAGAGGAAACAAAATGATGGATAAAGAGAGCGGAACAGAGACAAAGATGTCGCCATGCGTCCTGAGACGTACGCGCCGAGTGATCAGGAGGAAGCGGTGAGTGTTTGTGCATGTGAGAGTGTGCTTGTTGGAAAGAAAAGGGGAGAAACAAAAAAAGAGCAATTGTGTGTGTTCTCTGAAGCATATTTGTGAGTCTGTGCACAAGTCTATTTGTTTATGCACAGTCACGTGTGCGTATTTGTGGGCGCATGTGTAGGTGCATGTGTGCAGAGTGTCATGTTTGTAGGCAGTGAGCATTGACTGAAAAATGTACAGGGACTTTAAAATTCTCACGCAAGACTGCTGACAACACCAAATCTAAATTGTATCTGTGTCTTTCTGGGAGCTCTTGGTGCTAACAAGTCTCAAGCTCAGGAAGTTCTTTCGGAGTGGGTCTCTGATTAATTCATGTCCTTCTGGTTGTGACAAGAAAATCAGCTTGCCTCAGATTTTATCCAAAGCCCTAAAGATCTTCCTATAACCTGATACCTAAATAACTCTCCCTCACGCATGTGTAGCCTGAACATGAAGAACAGCTGTTACAGACTATATAAATAAAATATATACACACATATATACATATATATATGTAGTTGAGTGATAAGTGAGTTCAAACATCTTCTAAAATGTCCATGTACATGTCCCACTGTAGTGAAAGAAGGAAGAGAAAATGATACAGGTGATATGGCGGACTGGGAATGAGAGTCTGAGTGAGGCTTAAATGACAAAACTGCCATTTTTATCTTGCATATACTTTTCTGATAAATGTATGTGTAGCAACGTACCTACCATTTGTGCCGAGCCTTACTATCAAGGAATCTTTATCTACTGTATGTGTGCACAGATACACACACACATACAGTAAAAAAAAAGCATGTGTCAATTAGGCAGACTTGGGAAGACAGCATACCCTGGAGTTGAATGAGAATAGTAGCACCTTCCTCCCAGCGATGCCCTTAATTAGCCGGATTAGGCTACAGGAGATAACAGCAGTGCTACAGACAGCTTTTGTACCAACATTAGGCTCAACAAAGCTCTGAACTGCTGCCGCACATATTTTTATGATTAAAAAGACAGAAGACAAAAAGTAAGTAATGAAAGAATGTATGTATGCTTATAGGGCATGATGTTATCTAAAGAGTCTCTATATATTATATATGTGTGTTTAAAGTTGTGAGGGTGTTTAAGGCTGAGAAAACCAGGCTAAGAAATAGCACAGTAATGACTAAATCCAAAGCATGACCCTTGTGGCCTTGCAATCTAAAATCAGCATCTGGGTTAGAGATCAACGGAAAATTAGCCATGAGAGAAGGAGTGTGAGGGTGGGGGAGTAAGGACGCAGAAGGAGAAAGTGTTAGACAGAAAGAGGGAGGGAAAAAAAGCACATGTGATGGAGACGGGCAGAGAAAAGGTTAAAGAGAAACAGTAATGCGCTGTGTACTGTTCGCCACAATATAAGAGCATATGTGGATGCATATTCGACCTCAAGAGGATTGCTCTCAGTGTAGAGCATTCACAGTATTTACCTTGTATTAATGGATTCTAATGAGTCTGGCAGAAGCTCACACACAGGCACGCATACAAACAGTTGAACTGAACAGAGCAGCGAGCTACAGAATGGCGTGTCGCCAGTATCAGCAGTAGATGCGGCTCATATGGGCTTTTTGCTACTGTAGAACTGCCTTACTACTTAATGCACCATTCAATAAAGCAAAGACTTTGACGCAGTGGACTTGGCATTATATGATTAAAAGAACACATCTCCCTGTGTGTGTTCCCTTTTTCTTTTTTACTGTTAGTTTTGACGCCTTGCACAGTGTTTGGAGAATAGAGTTAAAGGTAGTATCACCCTTTTTCATTTATATAGCACATTAGTGTCCTCTGCTCAACTGGAGTACTTCTATTTAAGTTTCTAATCAAAATTATTTTCTCCCCACGGTGCTTTACCACTGAGTTACATCTGCTCTTTGTAAGATTACATTTGTGAAATTATGTTGACTAACAACAAATATAAAGCATTTGAAAAGAAAGTTATTTGAGTGGCTGGCCAAATTTCCTTTTCCAATTTACAATAGTATTTTTTATTACAGATGACTTCTGAAAAAATGGTACGGAGATCATTTTCAGAAAGGCTGGGATATTTTCTATGATGCCATAAAAACTTAAATATGTCTTGGGTTTTTTGATTTCATTGACCAACGTAGTTGTCTTTGTAAATACTATTCAAAATATGTTTATCACTGTATTACATCACTTTTGTTTTTAATAGTTTGGGATCTGAGGATATTAATTGTTGTCTTGTGGAAGTGGAATGTTGCACAAACACAAACCCAACATTTAGCACCACCTAAAATGTGCATGAATTAATGGCACCACTGCAAGTGGTGGGAGAATGCTGACCAGCTTTTGGTCAGCATGTTTGGATGTATCTCTCACTGTTACATACGCCACTGACTTGTTATCAGATTGTTCCTGTAACACAGATACCACTGCTCTGCTGATCATGGGTGTGGGAGTTTTTCACTGTTTTTGTAATGGCTATCTGAGCTCCGGGGCTCCAGGCTAGAGGATGAAGTTGTAATGGGCAGGGAGGAGGTGGATCTTCACCGCCTCCATCATGAGTCAGGACTGACTCAACTGCACTGACCTACTCCCTACAGCTCACAGCTCACAGCTTTAGTTCATAGCCCACCTATCTCTCTCTCTCTCTCTTTTTGACTTGTTTTCTCTCACTCCGTCTTCACGTCTATCTTCCTCTCCCCTTGGATGACGCTTCACGCCCACTCTGCAGCAGCTGGATGCATAACAATCTCTGTGCGCTCATGTATCTCTACATACATGTGGGTTGAGTAGCTATTAGAACATATCCGTCACTTTGTACAGCAAACACCTTTAGCTGCATTTTCATTTGTATGTTTTTTTTCAAATAATTCACTGACTTCTTCTTTCCAAAACTGCAGCAGACTCTAAATCATTCAGCTCTTGCGTATTATATAGTATTTTTTGGAGCTATAAAAAAATCTACTTCTGGTTGTTAGTCATCCACTACTAAATTATCGTGTGCAGCAGCTCCTCCAATTGAAGGTTGCGTACTTTCAAATTCAACCCCACATCCTACTGACGTCAGTAGTGAGACACCTCATGTTACTGAGTAAATGAGTAAACCTGTTGCTTCCATAATTAATTTAAAATCTCAACGAGTCTAATGGTTGCAGTTGCATTTTTAAATCTAAACCTCTTACTCAGATTTGTTGTTTACAACATAGTCATACCTGTGCTTATAGTCTTTGTTCCGACTGTATTGTGTTCATCCCATTTTCCAACCTGGCAAGTTCTCAGTGTGCTGTAAACTCAAAAAATGTGTCAGAGAGAGACACATTTTGCCAGTGAATATTAATTAGCTGTTGTTTCTCTGTCTTATTGTTGGTGGTGACAGTCGGCCAAGAGACACTTTTTTCTTTTTTTGCATCGCCTGCACCATTTACTAAGATTTTAGTTTCTCTCAATCAACTATATTTTGTTGTCATTGAACATGAGAAGTTTCAGAAGAAAGCATTGAATAAGAAGAAAGACATAAAAATCTGGCCAGAGCATAATATTACATTTGTAATGTAGACACTATATGCAAAGTTCATAAAAACAAATAGACATGACTTATATTGCCAAACATCAGAGCATTCAAAAGTAGATCTGGTGCACGTTAGACATGGATACTGGCTCATCTTGGCGCATCTTAATCTGTGACTCAGATAAAGTCATGATGTGGGAAAGTGAGTGGGCATGTGTGTGTGTGTGTGTGTGCGCATTTGTCCTTGATAGCATGTGTGTTCATTCACATACATTTAATGGGAAAGAGATACATGCGCTTAAAGGTGTATGGGAGTGCAAAAAGGCATGTGTGAGTACATGCAGCCATGTGTGAGTAAGAGTCGAAGGGCGTGAGATGGTTCAGCGCAATTTAGAAAGATTTGCTGGTGAAGCAAACTTAATCGGAGGATTTCACGCTGGTTTGGACATTGTTAAAAGTTAGAGGCATCAGCTGTGCCATAGTCAGAAAAGGTAAACAATATCTCAAAAACAGGATCAGATTTGTAAGAGCCTCAAAGACCCAGATGGGGTCTTCTGCTCAACGAGTCACTCCAGACTTAAGTAATTGCAAAAATGACATCTGTTTAAGGAGAAACATGAGGCGAGGCAATTGTCTTTTTAATCCAAAGGAAAATGTGCCCGACAGTTCAATCCTATTAACTTTGATGACTTCTGTATGGATGCTTGTGTGTGGGCAGTGATACCTTGGTATATTTTCATTTTGCTCCACTGCCAGTGCTGTGACTGCTCTGTCAAGTGGCTCTCCTCTGTGTAGTCAGATACCCACACTAATGTGTTTCATCTTTTTTTCCTCTGCAGGGCCCATTGAGATACTTGAGATTCAAGTGGAAGGGATGCTTATTTCATACAATGATCGACCCTGATTGATCACAGATGAACCCGAGATGAGGCCAAGCAAAAATAAAAGCGCCGATGGCTTCAACCAACAGAAGACAATATCTACAAATTCATACTTTTGGACACTAAACACCCTCCAGGCATGTTACTGTGAAACTGAGGAAATAGCAAAGGCGGTCACCGTATGTAAGTGCATACAGACAGATGAATTTATAGCTCAGGTGAGGTGATATAATTTTGTTACGTAGAAATGAAAGGTTAGAATGCTGCCGAACAAAAGAGGCAAGCTCAGATGAAAAAGTACGATATGCAGTGAAATGATGTAAGCCAGTATTTGATTGATGTCCATACAGACTTTTGCTCTGTACATACTCAGATGGAAATCAATAGCTCCACTCATGCGATGGAATTTGCCTTTCAAGAATCGTAATTGTTTGTGTCTGGAGAGTCGGGCTCACAGGTCTGCCTGTAAGCAAAATGCTGCTCTGCTGGAGTGCAGATAAGAAGAGAATAATATTATGTCAGCCAGTATGTGCCCTATGCACAATCACAGTGTGTTTTGGACAGTCTAATGATTTGAAACGAACGATGATGTGGTTATCTTTGTTCAGACATTCATTGTCCATCAAACTCTGTGTGCTCAACTGGTGCCATGCGAGCTATGTTTTATTCACCATACCATGCAGAGAAGCAGTACCGTGTTGCGTAGTTACAGCTTTAAAGGATCCTTGAAGAAGTAATAATTTGCATCAAATTTTCTTTATATAGAAATATACAGTACATGTACATGTTTGATATCTATATATTTCAGGCATTTTTCTACAGAGACTTTAAAATTTAGAGATGATATTTTTGATATTTTGTTGGATGACTGAGAGGCATTTTATCAAATTCCTTGAGGTGTGTCTTTTTCAGCAGGACATAACAGGATGAGTAAGTTATATACACAGTATCAACAGGAGCGTGTTTGTGTGGATGAAAATCAAGTGTTTCAGTAACATTACTTAAAGAAACAATAGAAAATATTATATTGTGAGAAAGAAGACAAAAGAGGATCAATTACTTAAACCAAATACCTAGTTGTGCTTTAGTGGCAGCGGGGGGGCTGAATGAGTGCATGACTGAATCTTCACTTTGTCCTGTCATCACTATTTTGTTCTATGCATTTCTGTGGGGAGCCTGTTGATGGGTCCAACATGCGGGGTGCTCTGCTCTCCATTATATGGGGTTAACAAGTATTCCCTCTCATTTCCTCATATGATGTCACTGACAAATGTTCTGGCTATTACCACCAGGAAATGTGGCTTTGAGAATTAGGTCAATGAGTCATTGGCATTTAAATAAATATATATAAGAATATATAGTAATACATAAGTAAATCAAATCTGAGATTGCAGAGCCCTTTGCAATGACGAAGTGGAAAAAACCTAAACAGAAATGAATGAATTTACAACATTTTTGGCCACTCTCACATCATTCAGACTGGAAGAACCACATGTGTAAACTACACCTCTTTGTTCTCACAAGAAACAGAGACTGAATTCAACACCAAACTCTGGACCAATTAGGAATCAGTATTAAACATGACTAGAATGTCTTATAAACTGTCAGTGATAACTTCCTGTGTGTCCACAAGCTGCTGGAAAATGACCTGTGAGAAGTAAACACATTGCACTTAATGTTGGTGTGTCTGTGTATATATTACGGACTGAACAATCATTTAAAGTAGAAAAAGTGTTCTGTGATCTTATGTCTGTATTTTCTATTACAGCTGTGCTCTTGCAAATTAACCTTTTATAACGTCAAGGCTCTGTGAACTGGGAGTCAGATAGAGGAAATTAAACTGACTGCAAAAGCATTACATTTAATCAGACTTACCAAAAGGCAGTGCAAGCAAACCTTCCAGAAAGAAAAATACATTAAATGGCATCAGCAGCTACATCAATTAATTGAAGATTAGTGTGATGAGATAGTGGGCTGGCGGTGCTAAAGGCCATCGGCTGTCTCTAGAAGACATTCTAATGAATTTGTAGTGGCTTGTCGTGGCCATACACATCATAAGAAAGGCTGCAGCCAGCTGCTCAGTGCCTTAGAAATTAAGGACAGGGTTGCAGGAACAGGGCAGTTGGGTCTTAAGAGGACTGAAACTTCACAATTTACAATCTATGAACTAAAAAATCTGTAAAAAAAACTTAAAATGTGCATGGCACTACTTGCATGCATTACTTGCTTGGTGCACTTGAGCAAGGCATCGAATTCCAAAAAGGACTTGTGAGTACTGTGCAAATGTTTGCAGCTTTATTTACATTTCTATTGATTTTGTCAAATCAAAATACAGAGGATTATATTATTATTATTGTGTAAGCAATACAATATAATATGGTGTGTAAATAGACCATAGACATGTTAAAGTTCCTGTCCCATCGTAACCACTATTATATCCCATATACACACAAACATCACATTTGAATTTGCAAGCTTAACCTTAAATCCAAATGTCTATAGCTTCTTGAAACTGTTGGTCACACTGGACATAATCCCCCCAAAACATCTCTTCTGTGATAAAGATGTGACAGATGTAGTTGAGTGCCAATCGGACACCCCCCTTACCTGAGATGCATTTAGGTATTTATTTAAGCTTTACTACATCTCATTCACCCAAACAACTATCACAGCCAAACACACATATACAGATAAACACTAATGAATACGGTCACAAATATTATATATAATATATATAAGCTATCTCTAACACCTCTAATTTCATGCTGCGTTGCAGATTATTCCGGTACAGTGCACGCAGTCGTTTCAGATACCAAACTTCCCTAATTAAGAGTTGGTATAGTGAACCCCTGAAGAAACTGTGTTACGATTATCATTTTAACTGTCCATCCATTAGCGGTCGGGTCGCGGTGGGTGCTGGAGCCTATCCCAGCCGTCTTCTGGCAAGAGGCGGGGTACACCCTGGACTGATCGCCAGTCCATCACATGCAACACATAGACTCACAGACAAACAACCATGCACACTCACACTCACAATTTAGAGTGACCAATCAACCTAACATGCAGGGTGGGAGGAAACGGGAGTACCCAGAGGAAACCCACGCAGGCATGGGGAAAACATGCAAACACACAGAAAGACACCCATCATTGACATTTTGGATGTCAATGATGACCATCAAAACGCCCCATGTAACTCACATTATTGAGTCTGACAGCTCTCTTGTGGTAGACAATGATCATTAATTAGTAATGGCAGCATCATGAGCATAAAATATATCTTCATATACAGGTCCTTCTCAAAAAATTAGCATATTGTGATAAAGTTAATTATTTTCTGTAATTTACTGATAAACAT
>JAUMTR010000027.1:15241889-15263519 GCA_032270685.1 Microctenopoma stevenorrisi | reverse complement strand
TATATGACAGTCTAATGTTTATTAGTAAATTACAGAAAATAATGAACTTTATCACAATATGCTAATTTTTTGAGAAGCACCTGTACAGGCTGAACATGTGATAAGCAACTTACTTTGAAGGCAGAGTTTTCAAACATATGTCCAATTAGAAGATGCTAAAGTCTGACTAGATTAACCAGGAAAAACTGGTTAAACTTTACTGTTTTTCCATCTTTATGACAAAATGTCTAGACCAAAACCGACTCATCTTATATGGACTAGACCAAGAGACAGTGTGATGGCCAACTTCACAGCTTTTTTAATTAACCAGACCAGGTCTGAACCAAAATCTACAATAATTTCGAATTTGGATTAGATCAACCACGACAGATTCAACTGTGTTTCAGGCTGCAGAAAACATTTCCTGCTTGCGCAAAAACACATTTGAATGATCTACATGACAGCACTTACATACAGTAGTTAGCATTTTACCTTCCTTGCTTTTTCACGTGTAGGACATCAGGTATAGACCAAGATCCTAAACTAACTCAAACAATACGGACCAATTTGACACGAACATGCAAATAAAAGATCCATAAACAGGTCAGATAACTTTTCAGCGTCCATTCTTGCAGATGAAGCTGCATCCTGATGCCGAAGTTGTCACATTTACAAGGGCAGCGCCGGGTGCGCTCCCTTTACGTTACCGCTCATCCCGATGCCGCACGCTCCACCGGGACGGCGAGCAGGCTGTGCTGTTGTTCCCGCCCAGTTAAGCTTACCGCATACAAACCACACGAGCCCGCTTTCCTGGGTCACGTGACAGAGAAGAAGAAAAGGAGACGAGGTGGCGAAAAAGCTAAATTATCTTCCTAAGAGAAGGCGTCTTTACGTGAAGGTAATAACCAGTAACACTTCGCTAATTAACATGATGTGCTGATGATTGTGCAGGTTTACCGCGGTGGTTACACGTATCACGACCCTCTAAGCTAACACCCCGCGGTTTGTTGACCTCAAAACGCTGACGATGGATTTGTGTTCAGCGGCTAGATGTGGTGACTTTACGCTCGTTGCACGGTGACACGTTTGTAGTCTCATGTCTGTCTCGCGGAAACTGTTGAATGCAGCTCGGGATAATTTCCCGCAAAGTCCTGCTGTGTCAGACGCGTGTGACGTTCAGCCCTCCTGAGACTGAATCACTCGTCCGCAGCACATTGGAAAACCCAAAAAAAAAACAGCTAACACGTTAGCGTCCCGTGTCCGAAACTTAATTCATCACCATTTCCAGTCGGACTTCGGCAGCTGTGGAGTGAGCAAAAAGTGTCTGAAACGCCCTAAAACCCCCTTCGTGTTTCCCAGTCTTTGTTTCAGACGAAAGGAGACGCCAGTATGTGATGGGAGGACACATATGGCTGTTACCTGCATATAAAATGAACAGGTGAGTGTAACGTGTATTTCAAATGTTTATTGAGGGCCGTTTGTCCTGTCCTAGATTAAATGAGGTTAGATACAATGGTGCAGTACTCTACTAACTTAAATACGTCCTTGTAAACAGACTCAACTGGATTTATTGTTGTTTACAGAGGGAAGTCCGGGTCTATTTAAGCTTCCACCGTGTCTAACCACAGCAGTTTCAGTCTCTTGAATTACCCTTTTAACTCGGCATTCCAGGTCAAGTCTATCCAGTATTTCTTCTATACTAGTGTTGAGTTTTTTTATTTTGGCAACACTTGGTTCAAAGTTATTTTTGTGCACTTATAAGGTAAAATGAAAGTATGTATATTTGCACTGCTGCAGAGTTAGATACGCGCCAAAACAGAAGTTGAAGTCTAATTTAAAAGCTACTGCCCCACTTAAGCGTCTGACGTTGAATACATAATGTTTCTTTCTTATTTATGTACCTGAACCTGTGCCCTGACCTCATTTTAACAAGAGCAGAACAACTGCAACTAAAACAACTATATCCCCATTGAATGTTAAACAATCTCACATATCTTATATTGTCAATAAAAATAAAAATTCCACTCCTGAAACTTGCCTTCCACAAACTCAATTTAGCATAATTGAAAGCAGGAAGAGCAGCTAATGAGCCAAATCTGCTACTGTAGTGACTTAGTAGTAGTGCGCACTCTTGTTGCATTCCTGAGTGTAGGTTAATCCATTTACTCTTGACTTGTGTCTTTAAAATATTTTGTAGATAAATTGACAATTCACTGAGGAGGAGGTGAGAAGATGAAGCTGAACGAACGCAGCGTGGCACACTATGCCACCTGTGACTCACCGCCAGACAAGACAGGCTTCCTGTTCAAAAAGGGTGAGCGCAACACGGCTTACCACCGACGCTGGTTTGTCCTCAAGGGTAATATGCTCTTCTACTTTGAGGAGCGGGACAGCCGTGAGCCCATCGGTGTCATCGTTCTTGAAGGATGCACCGTGGAGCTGTGTGAGTCAGCTGAGGAGTTTGCTTTTGCCATCAAGTTTGACTGTGCCAAAGCACGAGTATACAAGATGTCCGCTGAGAGCCAAGCAGCCATGGAGTCGTGGGTGAAAGCACTGTCGAGGGCCAGCTTTGACTACATGAGGCTGGTGGTGAAAGAGCTGGAGAGGCAGCTGGAGGAGATCCAGGATGCTGCAGGAGTTGTCGTAGCTGGAGTCGGAGGTCTGCAGGGCAAACCTAAGTACTCCAGGCGAAACCAGGTGGCACGGTCTAGGTCTGGAGCATCCTCCTCTTCATCATCTTCATCTTCCTTGTCATCGACATCGTCAAGTGCCCTTCCCATGGGCACCTACTCTGCCCATAGGATCTTCCAGGATGAGGTGCAGCTCCTTTCTGGGTGTTCTAAGGAGAATGGCGTTACATGGAATAAACCACCAGTCACTCTGGCTAATGGCTTTGCAGAGGGAGTACTGCCTTCCTGTGTGGCTTGGGAAGGTTGTACAGACCATGAAAATAACATTGTGTTTGGTTATGGGGCTGATGGGGTGAGGGCTCCTCCAGTGCCACCAAGGAGAAGAGGAGCATCTCTGGAAAGCCCTGTCTCCCCCGGCACTGGCTGCTTCTCAAAACTCCATGACTGGTACGGCAAAGAAGTGGAAGAACTGAGAGTGCAGTGGCTGCAGAGCCAGTAAAGTGATGGGGATGGATTGTCTCTTTTTCCACATCGTTATCTGATTTCTTCCTGAACATCCTTAAAGAATATTGCTTCCATCTGAAAGGCGCTAAAATGGAGTTAATTGCAATCATATAACTAAACAGAGAAGCTCAACGTGTTTTGATTGATTCTAATTCTTGTCTGGCACAGGGGAGTCAATCCGTCTTAAACAATAACACTATCCAATGTACAGTGCAAGAAATGTTAAATCACTAAATGTGCCCTTTTTTTACAAGTGTTACGTCATTTGTCAGAATCTATGAAAAAATGTGAAATAAGCAGTATTTAAAATCAGCAACTTTTGCAAAGCGTTTGGCCTTGTCTGGCCTTATTTTAGAGGAGAGATTAAGAAAAATGTATGAATGTGTTGGTGATCATAATTTACATGTACTTATAAGTTCGAGATATATTCAGTCTTATTTTATCGGGGGGAAATGTTCAGGACAGATGCCTCCGTTATATACAAATGAAATAATAAAGCCTCATAAATAAGATACTGCCCAATACAACTCAACTTTGATATGGTTGCTATAGTGACATGTTAACCACGGAGAAGAGAGATTCCCGCTGCTGTACGGTTGACCTCTTAGTTTGTTAATGTCCACGCTTCCCTGTGTTGACGTTCTGAACTGAACTAAGAGCTTGATTCGGGAAACGAAGTTGACAAAGTTTAGAAACCACAACTTCTAGCCACCATAACACTACAGTTATTTTAACACGCCAACTTATGGAGAAATGTGGACACTATTGGGGTAGGAATTGATGTTGGGAGAAAGTAGTCCAGATTTTCCTCTGTATTCCCACTGGAGAACATCTCACCCCAGAGGCCTTGTGGTTGCTAATGTCAGAGCATCCGCTTGACAGGCAATGGGGACTGTGGTGGGAGCTGGATGTCTCCCCTCAGAGCAACACAGCCTGGTATTTTTAGCCCTCGTTAGCCAGTGGCCAGATGATGCTGTGTCATAAGAGTGCTTGTCGCTTAGCTCTTTTTTTTAATTTGAATACTTGCATATAAAACTAGCCAATTTATCCTTTATACTACTGGACGTACAATTTTTATTCATAATTGTTTGATATTATACAGTTGAATAAGTTAAGTGTTTTTTGTTACCACTGATTGAACCTAATGTTCCTGTTAGAGGTGTATACTTTATTTGGGCATCTAACCTTTTGGTTTTCATATAAATCTTTACTATTCCATGTTGGAAAATAAGACCAGCATTCTGCAATGTGAGCCTTTTAAATGATTGCTCATGCTGTATATCTGTATCCACTCATGTAGCCGTTTAAATTCTTCTTTTATATGTGCCTTATGTTGTCTTTACAACTCTTTTATTGCATTTGCAGCTGTTATTATAGGACTAGAGTGACAGGACTGTTTGACAGGATTATTTTCCTCTTTTTCAGCTGCACTGCTGTTATTCATTCTTCTCTTGCCAAAGGCTCATCTTGGTGCAATCACTTTTTGACAATGGCTCAGTTACTTCAGTCTGCATCGATGCACAGCAATATCATTACAGCTATACATTTGGCTTGTAACGAAACGACGGTGTGGAAAGGTGTGGCACAATGTGTATTGTGTGTTTTTAAAACTGCAGTATTCAGAAGGCATTCTTTTGCTACAATTATTGTGTCAGTTTGACTAACTCCAGGAATGCGTTACTGTAATTACAGACAATAGTCTTTATTTTTTTAAATTGTGGGGATTTTCTTTTGTGCTAAATGAATCATATATGTATCTTGATTAAGAGTACCAAATGAGGAATTCTACATAAAAGCACAGTTAGCAATTAAATATTTGCTCCTCATTATCTTCTTACATTTTTATGGTACAGAATGAGTATTATATTCAACATTTAAAAAGATATTTAACACTTTGTTTTGATGTAATACAATGAACTGATTATTTGTTGTAAACCACTTAATAAACAGTTGAATATTGCTATGGTGCGGATTGTAATGTCATATAATATTATATACTCGTTTTGACCTTAGTAATTTTCTCATTTAAACATTCTGCAATATGTTGGGTCACCGGAGTCCAAACAGTGTCTTAAGCTGAGCAGAAACCACACGCACATTCTTTGCGTTGTTCAGTTTGTGACGCACCAGGTGTCGCTGTGCGTCAATTTTACGCAGAAGCCTTTAAACCTCGATTTCAGAGAAATCAATTGTCAAGTAAGACATGCAGTACAGCTAAGTGTATTAAACCAAATATCGTTGTTTAACTATATTATGTACTATTATGGCGTTTGCTAGTATACTAAATGGCATCATAAAACGTTAATTATAATACTTGTCATACGACATGACCACAGTTTGTTACTCCAGTTTCAGGGACACTTTGTTTATTCCTGTTTTATTTTTCTCTAATTCCATTAGAGATCATTGTCCATGATCCACTATAGCACCTGATTTCTTCTCTGGGGACCAATAAAGGCTAATCTCATGCTGTGATCATTTGGTAATTGAAAGATTCTGATGCACTATCGGTCGGCAGGGAGTATCGAGTTTCATTCGAAGCAAACATCGGCTATTTTTAGTCGCATTTTTCTGTTATACTGAAGATTTGTAAGGGGTTACTGTACCCAAAGTTTAAGCCACGATTTACGAGTAATGCAGGACAGGACACCGTGCAAATTAACTGCAAAGAGTCACAGGTTCCAAAAACAGCTACTAAACCAGATGTGCAGTGTCTGCAAAGACTTTTCGATTGAGTCTGGAGAGTTTCTGCATCTCGTACATGATGTACTTGTCCAAGAGGCTATTGACTGCAGACATCACCAACTTCCTGTTCGTTCCTTTCAACATAAAGTACATTTTCTACTTACTGACGTTTAACAAAAAGAGTAAACGCTCAGTGGTTGCATTGAATGTATTTTAGTTTGCGCCCGTCTAATCTAATTTATTTCGATACAACAAATGCTAACATCTATCCTTGTAATTCAGTGTTTAATTTGTGGTAGTATTTCAGAATTTCTGTCTTTTTGACCCAGTTTTTTTTTTACAGGTGAGGGGACATTAGGAGAAACACCACATATCATACAGCACTATTCTTACATCTCCCCTTTTGCTTGTTTTGTGTTTTCTTTCAGCTTTGTGTAGTCACGCGGTCATCTTCTGTCACTGCTCAGTCAGTATTCGCATACTGCGTACATTGTCTTTTATTCTGAAAAGCCGGACCCGGAAGCGATGACGCGAATTTCCTCTAACTTAACGAGCTGGACCGTGGCACATTTTTTTTTGACAGCGGAAATGAGCAGTCGCCGCTTTTCCGTGTCAGGTTCGTGGCTGAAAGTTTTCTTTCCTTCTTTTTGCAGCGGAGGAACCGTCGCATGCGCGCACAATGAGAGAGAAGGCGACGGGCGTTTCGGCACGCCGCTTCTCCCCTCGCGCCCAGTCACCGTTGCTCCTCGCCGACGCGCTTTTGACGAACTTTAACTCCGCACATTTCCGTTATGCAAAGGCCAGTCTTCGGGCTGCGGTGGGTGCCCGTCCGAGATAACGGAGAACGTGAGTATGTTGTGAGCGCTGAGCTCCAGGCAGCTTCTGCTAGCTCTGTCTTTTCTTCCTTCTCAAAGTGCGTTTAACACGCTCAACTTTTAAACCGCATGGAGGACGAACCGCAGTGGTAATGTGGACAAAGCTTCCGTTCAAAATACTTTGTCTGCACTAACAAATCGTCGAAAAATGCGCTTGTGTGGAATTTAAAGGACTCTGCAGCCAGGAATCGACTGTGCTTGTGCAGACTTTTTTTTTTCTTTCTTTCGACGCTGAAGTGAAAGTTTTCCTCCCATAAATAATGAATACGTAAAATAAAGTAATGTGCGCGAACACGTTTGGTATCAGCAGATGAGAGGCAGCTGCCCAAGAGACGCAACATTTCCATCAGTTGCTTTATTCTTCCCTGTTTCTGATTAATATCACAGCATCAACAGCCTCTCTTCCTCCATCGTCTGTCTTGTGGTCATAGATTTACAGATGACATTGTTCAAAGGTCATGTTGCAGCAACAAGTACTTTAATTATCGCCGGGCCTCACACTTATTTTGTTTTTCGGCATACACTGATTATTGATTATGGATTGTTCAGTATGTCATGTATTACAGGACTCAGACAGTTGGATACCTCAGATAGATGGAAACCAGCAGGCTGGTGCCAGTCAGGTTCAGACATCTCTGCCTTAAACAGTTCATAATTTAACATATGTAATTCCTTTGACCAATTTACTCTATTTTGTTGGTTTCTGGGGTCACTGTGACTCAACCAGTTTTTGCCTCAGCCCCCCTAGATGCTTAATCTGACCTTGACCATTAAGTAGTAGCATGGGATCACGTTTGCTTTACTTTACTTTACTTTGCTTGGCAGACGCTTTTATCCAAAGCGACTTACAAGGAGCTAGTGCTGGGTGTCTGGCTCAAGGACACACCTGGTAGGGGATGGACTAGGAGTCAGATGGAATTCGAACCTGCGACCTTCTACATTCCAATCTGATGCTTAACCCATTGAGCTACCAGGCCTTTAGTCAGCTCGTGCAGCAGTAGTGTTTTTGAATATCTGACATTGTCGCCATGGCGGTGTTGTAGTATGTGACCTAGATTTGAAACGTGAACGTTATGTTATTCTGACATTTTTATGTGGGGCTCGAACGTGAGCGTGCACACGTTCAGTGGTCGCCCCTCATGACTGCCGGATGGAGAACAGAAACAAGTAGGGAGCAGCCACTTGGTTTCACAACCGAGTCCCAATACTCTTCTGACCACAGAACATGTTTCCACTGTCTGACGTGAGCTCGGTGCTCTGAGAACTTGGTGATCTTTCTGCACAGCCTTAATGTATGGCTTCCTTATTCCAAAATAAGAGTTTCAGGTTGCATTTGTGGAAGCAGTGGCATATCGTGTTTAAGTGACAACTGTTTTCTGTACTCCTGAGCCGATGTGGCTATGTGTCTTGCTTGCACGGTGGTTTCTCGTGCAGTGCTGCCTAAAATCTCATACGTTAAACAGTGGTTTCCACCCATGGCCTCTATGCACTGAGATTTGACAACAAAGGCACAATGCTGTTTACTGTAGATGATGAAAGACTTCTTGCATTGAGAATTTTTCTTTTTGAACCGATTGAATTCTCTAACTAAAGTTTGGCACAAAGCGCTGAGCCACTTGAGAGACCAAAACTACTGTATGCTTCATACATCTGTCAGCATATTTCCATCACAATAATGCACAGGCCTCATTTGAACTCTCTGAGAGCCAGAGCTAACCAGATGATGTTTAATAAATCTAATCTTGTCAACTGACTAACATGGCTAACCGTTGGATGAGCTCTGGTTTGGTGACCCAGGCAGCTAACAACAAAGCCACCTCTATAGCCACAACTATCAGTTATTTAGGCTGAAGTAGACATTATGTTGAACTTTTCACAATTGACTGTGTCATAGTGCTTATAAAAATAGAAATGTGTATCATTTAAGAACTGTTGCAGCGGAGGTTTTATTTGGATTCCGTCGTTTAAGTGTAACTGTTGTCACGTCATGACTCACTGAAGCACTATAGACAGAAGAACGTGCCTCTGGGGTGGGGAAATAACGCCAGCTAAACTGTACTTGGCGTTTCTATGGCAGTCAGGGTTGATTCTGTGAAGATGAAAGAAAGAAAGCTGACTATAATTTAGAGGTTCAGTGCAGTTTTGCAGTTCCTGAGGGTTTACCTCACTAGTCTTCCTGTCTGTTGGATATTTTGGGTCAGTGTCACTTTCCTTTTCATCAGTGTATTATAGGGAAGCACAGCATTATTCTGTAATTGTTGTATATAGGTATTCTAATTAGGTACATGCTAAAATATATATAATTTGTACCCTTTTGAGATAGATGTTTCTTTCATTTTAAATTCTCCGGCTTATAGTAGGGTCTAATTTGCTTCACATTTCAGCAAAAATCTTGCGCTCTCCCTCGGAATGGGGGAGTGTGAGGGTATGATGGTATTATAATAATGTGATTTTCCCTAACATGATATGATTATTTGATTGGGGATTTTATCCATCACAACATAATATTGTCTTGGTAACAGTCTTTTCTTGAAAGGAACGCAAACCTTCTTGGAATTTGGACTCTACAGTTGTACTAGTGTGTGTGTGTGTGTGTGTGTGTGTGTGTGTGTGTGTGTGTGAAGCAGTGGACTCTTATCAGCTGCAGATCAGACAATGTCATGGTTTCATGTCTTGAACTGAGATATTATTGGATGCCAGCTCTTCCACTTCCCTCGGGGGTTCTAAGAAATCCAATGTTGACACCATGAGAGAGGTCTGACCCACAGCAACCCTCAAAGGGGAAGAAAAAGGAGGCAAAAGGAGAAGGACAGGAAAAGCAAAGGAAAAAGAGAGCCTCGGGAGATAGCTCGGTAGGCTGCAGTAAGAATCTGCGAAAAAAAAAATGACGGAGAAAGACGGAAGAGACGAACTAAGGCAGAAAATGGAAGGAAAAAGTGTAGATCTTCTCCAAGATAAAACACGTTATCGAGCAGCCGGTGTCTGTTTGTGGGATGTGACTCACACACGTTGACCATCCAAACAGCTAAACCTAAAATCTCAGACTTAACGCTGAGCTCACACACACACACACACACACACACACACACACACACACACACACACACACACACACACACACACACACACACACACAGAAGGCATACAATAGTTCTACTGCGCGTGTGTGCATTAGTGTGAGGGGGAGGGGGGGGGGAGTGTCACACATGCGTGCCTGTGTGATTTTTTTTTTTTTCTTTTTTTTAAAGCAGCAATAATTAGAGGCTGCGTGCCTATTTGCGTGTTTACCCCAACGCACCCCTGTTCTTGTTGTTGAAAGAATGTTGATTAAAGGACCCATTTAGCTACAGCAGCAGCACCGTATGAGGATGTTGCTAAACAGTTGTGTAGATTCCGCATTCCATCAGCGGATTGTGTGTGGATGTGCACAGTAAGGCTGTAGGATTAATGGATTTCTTCCCCCTAGTCGACTAGTCAAGCTTGAGGAAAGAAAAACACCCTGAATGTTTGCTTTTCAGTCATGGCAAGTGTGTTTACTTATAGTACTGCGATGGTCAGTCAGTTTGAAAAGTGTTTTACTTTACGTTGCTTGGCAGACGCTTTTATCCAAAGCGACTTACAAGGAGCTCGGTGTGTGGCTCAGGGACACACCTGGGAGGACTAGGAGTCAGGCATCCCAGTCCGACGCTTAACCCATTGAGCCATCAGGCCGCCGTTTTGATAATGAATGGATAATATTTTTTTTTTTCCAAGCAAAAATGCCAACTACTATGTGTATCATAGACCAAACAATCGGTTAACTGGGCAAATAAAAATACTTGTTGCAGGCCTACGCAGTTGTTTGCACTTCTGTTTGTGCTGAAATGGGAATCATGTCAGTGGAAGTGAAAGAAGGAACACACACTTCCAGCACAGGCAGCACGTCTCACTACAGCAGAAACGAACCTAAACAGGATTCTTCGGTGATGTCAGACAGTGGTGTTTTATAAGTGAGAACATTGGCTCCAGGAAGCAGGAAGCCTACAGATGATTCACAGCAGATCAGAAGGACTGAAGGAATCAATTATCTCCAACACACACACACACACACACACACACACACACACACAATAATATATACAGTATTATGTCACATCTTAAATACTATCATGTGTTTTCATAATCAATCAGAAACGCGACACAAGGAGAAATGAGTCATTCATAAAGTGCTTGTGGGGTGCAGAAAGCAGTATCTGTCATAGTCTATCGGGTTGGAACATTTGACTCTCAAATGCTTGCATTGGCTAAACTGTACTGACTCAAGTCAGCCGAGTTATGACTGATGGATCGTTGTTTTCTACGTTTCAGAAACTAAACCCGTGCTTAAGGCTTTCAGTAATATGTTGAGGTCAGCTTTTGGTAGCTTTGTAGCTGAGAGACTTAAATTGTTTAGTTAAATTTTGTGTAATATGCACCATCAGCCAGCTGACATTTACCAGCTGTGAGAGGCCGTGTGTGTCTGTTGCTCTAATATAGATCTCATTGTGCAAGCTGCAGTATAAGGCCGGCCGTGGTGGTGATACCTGACAGTCACTACCGACTCAAGTCGTACCTCCTCACACATCACACTCGCAGCTAAAGCTAAAATGTCTCGTTTGGTTTTGTGCCTGTCATCATGCATCAGTGAGTCCTGTGTTTTAGTATTTCCTAGACATGCTAGAGCCTGTCTTTGCAGGATAATGACAGACTCCAGACTTTGCAGAGATATTTTGTATTAGTCATGTGTAGGATGCCGGGCAGCTGAATGGATGCATGCTAGTGTGAGACTTTAACTAGGTACTTGCTGGATAAATAGTTATTTCGTATTAGAAGGGGGTTTCCATTGGATTTCGCTTACAGTCCTGTCTATAGCTGCACAGTTTCCTACTTATCACAGATGCAGTTAGTTTTGCTACTTCCCTAACCTGCCTCTGTCTCCCTGTTCCCAGACCACAGGAAATGGTCAGAGAGCGGCTGGGCTGTATTTCTGTGCGTCTTAAGAATAGCAGCATTGTGTTGTGTTGGAGCCTGCATTGTTGTGGGAATGCAGGTCCTAGGGACTGCTCTAACCATAACAAAAACCTTATGTACCCTATGTATTTGTTGCCAGCACATATAACATAAAACAACTAGCTTTAGGGAAATCCAGACATGGGGGATTAGTCTGGACCTGTAGCTCTGTTCATATGGTTTGGGTATATCGATATTTATTCATTTATTACACAAGGTGTTATAAAATGTCCTGCTGCTTCCCCTCTCCACAAATACAAACTTTGTACAAATAAACCTTCTCTTTGGACATCATCTAAACACTTGATCTCTTACTGATGCAGCGACAGGCTCTTCCTCTTTTGTTTTACTTTAAATAAGCTGATGCTTTCCTCAGGCTTTGGGAAGTTGGAGCCCAGGTTAGCTCAAATGTAGTTCCCCTTCAGAATACGTTCTTCAATGATGGAAGCAGTGCATGTCTCACTTTCTGCTCTGTTCATTAACAAAGCTCTTTCACATGTTGCTTCAGAGGCTCAGCCTGTCCCGTCTCTGCAACAGCACACCTTTTTACACGCGGACCTCTTTTTTTATGGTTCTGGGCAATCAAGGAAACTTTTCTTTCCAAAAGACACTGTTAGTGTTGTCAGGTTATGACAGGTTTTTGTGAGACATAGCAGCTTGGTGCACTCAAGTACAGAAACAGAAAGGGATGTAAAAAATGTCACACAGTGCCAGTTCCTTTCAACTGGTGTGTTGACGAACAGTGGAGCAGGTTGTTTTGCCTCTCATAATAATATTGAATGGTGAGCATTACGGTGGGGATTCATGGGCTTTTTCTTCTGATAAAACTTGCATAATAGTTGCTTGTAGCTTTTCTTCTTTGTGTCTTTTTTTGTTTGTTGGGCATGAACATGATGCTGGTTACCGGTGTTAATGTCCTGGCTCTATTAGAAGTGGCTGTGCGTGTTGTTTGCTGGTTTCAGCTTTTCCCATCTAAATATTTAAATTTTCAAGCAGGAGATTAACTGATAGTGAAAACAGTGGTTAGTTACATTCCTACTTTGGACACAAGCATTACACTAGGTGGTTGCTGACTCTGGCAGCGTACTCGCTCTCTACAGATGTGCAGTAAAACGTGTTTTGCAAAGCGTCAAACTAGTCCAATGAGTCTCCTCTGTTTTTGGCCCCAATCATGGTTCACTCACAAGTTTGCAAATGTAGATGCATCAAGCAAAACAAGGTTGACCTCATGCATTGTTGTGCCATGGCATAAACGTGAACTGCAGTTTTAGCTTTGCCACTAGGGGCACTACAGCTTTAATACATTTGAGAAAGCTGAGCCCAGTCACAACCGCCACTAGATGGACGAAGTTAACCAAGTCTATCTACATGACCATACTTAAGACACCTGGTCAACTCTTTGTTCGGACAGGAATGCAGTTGAAAAAGCTGGACTAAACCTGCTTTCACTCTGTGTGACCACTTTGTGGCCACAGCTCCATCATCACCACATGTACAGGTACATAAGAGCACATGATGAGTTTGCAGACCTGGCTCGGGCCCTGGGGCTGTTGCCATTTGTGTCTAGATGATTGGGCTCTTTGCTATTTTAAGAAATATTTCTGTTTGCACATCAGCCCTTCCCTGTGTGGCTTCAGCCCTGTGAAACCACAGAGAAGAGTCACTGCGGAGCCGGTCCAGTTCATCACCTGTCTAATCCAAAGAGCCACAGTAATTGGCTGTTGCATTGACTGTTGGCGTCCAGCACTAATTCACTTTCATTAGACTCGCACAATATTTCGAGCAGTTACCTGAGCTTGGTATTCACTTTCCACCACTAACGTAAGGCTGCATTTCAGCGTTGTGTGCGTGTGCGCACGGTGACCTCGCATGTGTGCGCTCGTTGCTGCTTGCCAGGACAGGGCAGGGCCTTCCTGTTGCTGTGATTGCTGCCCAGGCAGAGCAGAGATCCTTTGGTCTCTGTTCCTCTCTGACTGCCACCTGGACCTTCCCACACAAACCTGGCACCATCTCCTGCTCCGTTTTTCTGACTTCTTGCCTGCCCTCTCATTATCTTCTCATTTTTCTTCCTCCCTGTCCTTGTGACTCTATTTCCTTCGTATCCGCCTCTTCCTTTTCTTATTTTGTTCCCTCACTCTTTACTGCCTTGACGCTGGTCTCTCTCTCTTTTACAATATCCCTCACTCTCTTATACTCGCTGCTTTGTAAACGCATCCATAGCCCTGTGATTCAGTCACTGATTCAGAGAAAAAAAGTGGTAACAAAATCTGTTTTTCATCCCAGGCCTTGTGATGCACACGTTGCCACATTTTTTCCCGAATTTATATATTTTTTCCACTCTAGGGAAAAGCTGGAGCGTTTGATGTCTCACAGAGCTTCGATGCCGCGCATACTAATTGAGTCGTAAGCAATAGATTGGATCCGGCTGATCTCTGTAATAAGACCAGGGTTATATCAAGTTCAGATGGATGTAGCTTGCTGCAAATTGCATTTCATATAATTAGTAAGACAATTAGGAAGAGCACTCTATTTCTGTAGCGAAGAACGACCAAACGGCGCACGTTCTCAGACAGGTTGCTCGTGTGTGTGAGTGTGTGTGTGTGTGAATCACTGCACTGAAATAGGTATACATTTTACATACGAATGCAAAAACCTGTGTCAAATGCCTGTGATGTCATGCATAGTGATATATTCAAAGCTTGGTATTGACCTTACTGCTCTGTCATTATGTTAGTCATGTTGAAAATCCAGATTTGAGCCCAGTGGAGGTTTTTTTCAGTTTTGACTAATCTGTCAGTGATTGTCTTGAATATGAATCACTTAATTGTTGATTGATCTATGAAATATCAGACCCTAAGATTACGTGTTTTGTTAAACTAATGGTAAAACTGGAGTTTAGTTTGACTTTTGGCGTCAGGATTGACAAAATTATGAGGGAAGGAAATAGCTGTACTAATATTCATTATCAATTGATTTGAACTTGCCGATTACTTTTTATAATGAAATACCATGGAACTGGAGAAGATATGTATAAGACAAGAAATACCATGGAAAGGTACCTCTGTGAATTATTTAGCATTTTAGCTAGAAATGTCTTAATGAATGATAATCATATCGCTCAGAGCTACTGTCACGAGAAGAGCTGCACCTCGAGTCACTGTTACACCTCACCGTGCTGCCATTTCCATTGCTGTCTGCATATGAATGCGTGGCCTGAAATCCCAGAGACCACTTATGTGCCTCTGTCCATTACATCAAACAAGAGCTGCACCCAGCCAGTGACGACGGGGAGCAGAGGTGTGTGAGGGCTGATTCCCAGCTCCTAAGATATAAATAGGATCTCACTGCAACAGTGCCTCCACAACCAGCTCTGATCTTTTTCTTTACTCTGCACAAGCCTCAGTGCTCAATGCATACGGTAATGTTTGTGTTGGCATTATGGTCTGGTGTGTGTGTGTGTGTGTGTGGCATGAAGGCAGTGCTGGCTTAAAGGATGTGTTTTGGCTGTGCTCCCAATAGGTCATAGCCATGGACGGTGCTCACTGGCACACTAGCTGCCATCTATTGCTATCTGTGTGTCGGGGCATCTAACGAGAGTCACGTACCACAGTATCACTTACTCATCTCATTCAGGGTCGTGTTGTGTTAAAACCATCTCTGTGAGCTGACAGGAGTCATGAGGTTACTCTCGGTGATAAGATCGATTCACGTGTCTTTAACACATCCTGTTTCCTTCCTGCTTGATTAAAATCAGTTTTAGTTTAGTTCTACTTCTGGTGTTGGGAGTAACAAAGTCATGGGGGAAGGTAAAAGCTGTGCTGCGCATGTTTGATCTCTTCTTACCGATTTGGTCTAGGGCTGATTTTCACCCCTGTATACATTACCATTGAGGAACAATTCAGTCCACAGTCTAAACTTAAAAAAACCCTCCACATTCGACATTGTGGAACCTGAGATTATTTAGAATTTTGTTACATTATCAAAATAAAAGCTGATAAATTAATGTTTTGTGTTGACTAATTGACGTGTTTTATATTCATGTCATACCTCGTGACTTTAAGACAATGAAACTAAAAGGTTTTTATCTAAACGTCAGTCACAAGATGCTTTCCTGGCAGAGAATTTTGTTTCTAACACCTGTTTGACATGTGCGTCCCAATAAAGGCAAAAGACCTCTGAGTGTTGTATGTGTCACTGTCTGTTTGCGACTGCTATTTTAAACAGCAGCAGTTGAGCTGCAGTATTGGTAGTCTTACAGTGATGGGTATGACACGCAAACAGTAGCACAAGTTTGGTTAAACCTTTTTTTTTAATGCTGACAAAACCGAAACTGATGTCGACATCTGCCACTAGGCCACAGTGGCTCAGGACAGCAGTTTCTCAGGCCTCTTGTAGCGTCAGGAAAAGCTGTGCCAGATAAAGTACGTGAGAGAGGTGAAGAAAGCTGTGTGTGTGTGTGTGTGTACGTTACACTGAAGAGAGTAGGTATGGTTGAGGAAGACGAGAAGGAGGGGGTGATGAGTAAGGATAGGAAGAAAGAAGAGGGGAATGCAGCCACTTTGACTCTATTGTGCTGGAATGTTTTCCATTTGCAACACTGTGTGTTTGAATTGGCCTCATTTCTAGTGCCGTCTAGCAAATTAATAATACGATAACAAAGCACCAAGTCGAGGTTAGAGGGCCTGGATAAGGCTGAGAAAGGAAACACAGAACTGTAGTAACCTTTTTATTGTTTTTACTTACAACTTAAATGTGCCCTCGTTTGTAGGCTCTCATTCAAGGTGAAAGTAAAGGAAGCATGAATCCAAACACATCTGGAGATCCTCATAGCAGATGACAGAGAGGATGAGAAGAAAGGGAAAACCATGGGAACAGAGGCGACCGAGCCCCCAGAGGGATACAGCGAGAGGAAGTGTGTGTCTATATATGCGAGCGTGCGTGTACATGTTCTGTAGTCAGTGCTGAGTCATCGCTGGGCTGGCCAGGCAGATAGAAACAAGCTTCTGGGGGGGCCAGCTGGAGGGGCACGAGGGGGCAAGCACTGAGCATGCTCTAAAAAGCACAGGAAGGGAATTAGTTGTTGTGACAGGACACATCCAGGAACTTTAGTGACGCAATATTTCGCGATGCCAAATTTTCAGGCCCTCATTGACGTATGTTTGTTGATACTGATGAGAGAATAGCAGTCCCTCGCTGAGACGTGACACGGTCTCAAGAATTCACAGCTTTTCTTCTCTGAATGTTTGCTGTTTAGGACGGGGGGGGGGGGGAGATGTTATGCGACACATAACGAGACACGCTGCTCCATGTTTGGCCTGACCACAACGACCCCCCCCTCCACCTCCCACTTATATTTCTTGTGGTTTTCTGTGATCTGTTGGACCACAGTCTGACTCCCCACACACACACACACACACTTGCATGCATACACGCATTCATACTTCCTGTATTTAGAATAGACCCTTCTCTGCTGCACTGGAGGAAGATGGTATGTACAGTAGGCACACGTTTGAGTTAATACTACTGTATTTGAAGTCGTACTTCGAGTGTATTCAACTGCTCATTTATTGCAAGCATGTGTACAGAAGTGAAGAAACGCTGGGGCTGCAGCTGTTATATAACACGTGCTGATATCTCGTAAAACATCTCCAGGTTCGTTAGTTATCAGTGTTTTCCTACCAGTGTGTGTCTCGCCGTGAGAAATTTGGATCTTCAGCCATTACCGCGCTGTGCAACCAACGTAGCTGCACAACGTGTGCATGGAAAGGTCACTCTCGCTACATCACAGAAGTGTAATAATCTAGCAACTCTGTGGCTGATTATACAACGTTGTCATCCATAGGCTGTCTGCAGGAGATCCACTCTTGCATCAGCTCAGGCTGTTGTGGTTCTTTGAAAATGTGTCCTTCCTCCTACTAATCTGCTATAAATACGACTCGAGCACACACGGGGTTAGCAGCTTATACACACACAGAAATGGAAAATGAAGGACACGGGTATGGCTCATAATTAATAGTCAGGAATGCACAGTGTTTCTTGTTTTTGTGAAACCCATAAACCACTGCCTTGTTTCTTTTTAATGACAAAAAATAGCAGTGCATTAACAAGGCGCATATGCACTGTAGAAGAAAGGTTCTGTTGAATGTCTGATGATGATGATGTATTCATGTAACCGGTGAGTGATTGGTGGCAAATTGTCTAGGTTTATGTTTACAAATATAGAACGGCCCACTGAGGTTACGGGTGAGCGTCATGCCACAATTCTTTCACGGAGAAGTGCAGTCTTTTGTCTCACTTGTGAAGTGCACTGTGGAGAGTAGCCAGACTGGGAATGGCGAGGGGTGCAAGTAATGTGTCGACTTAGCAGAACTTTTAGGCCGTATCTTTTTATTGCAGAGGTGCAAGGTTCAAAAATAAAGAATATATGCAGTACGTGGCTCCCAGGCTCCTCAGAAATATTATGACACACAGTCAATTAGTTTATTTAATCTGAGTATCACATGTTTGTGTTAATGTTGCTCACTGCTAATGTTACAAAAAAAAGAAATTGTTATGGATTTGTTAGGTCCACTGTGTTACAAAGCGCTGCCTCTTACCGCATATATAATCTTTAGTGGTATTGTAACGAGGCCCGTTTCCCTTATTGATTGATCAGCGCAAAAACGAGAAGCTGCTCCACATTGACCTCTCAGATTAACTAGATAATTTGTCATGTCGTCACACTATAAATCTGATTAGCAAAATGTTTATTGATGTAGCATAGACCCACATTATTAAAGCTTTATGAAGTATACAACGTAAAATGAAATGTAAACATGATCTGATCACAACTTTAAGTTTGGAATAATATAGGGCGCCATGAGGTTTAACATAGTGTAATCATTATGCCCATGTTAGGTTAGAGGGGGGCAGAGATCTCTCCCTTTCTTCTCTGTCATGTTTATTGCCTGCTTTAAACGACGATGACCATAAAATTAAAAGATTTAAAAATGTCTCATCGAAACAAGGCCGTTGTATCAACATCTGCTGCGTATGTGGTGCTGAGAATATTCACTGTGGCACCAGGATTGTTTTATTTCCGAGTTCTTATCAAGAACACAGCAGGTCACATGTAAACGCACAGATGGCCGCGCAGACCGTGCGGTTGATTGAGAAACGACCGTACTTCCTCAGTCACAGACTCATTGAGTGTCTCTCCATGTGACTATTAATGTTTTCATTCATTTCAAATCCTTCAATCTCTGTTGTGCGTGCACGAGTGCAGTTCAAACCTGATTTAGTTTAGTCTTTCTTTGGCTCCAAGTATTCACCTTGACGGTGTGAAGAATATCCTTAAGGTTTTCCTCAGATATATGCACTTACAATGTTTCTGCGCTTGTTTAAATTAGTTCCTGCCAAACGAAATGGTTGGCCGTTGTCCTTTGTGAGAACTGTGGTATTCTTTATCTACAAAGATACTCTATGACTGGTTCTTTGCAGGTCCGTGTAATCCAATTCAGAGAGTTAAAGATGGATAAAATCTGACTTTTGGCCGATACTTTCAATGCTATGCTATGATGCTATGACTGTTTCTTCCAGTTCCATCTTTAGCGCTTCAGTTCTTGCTCCACACTTCATGTTATCTTGATTTGACTCTAATTGCATTTTCATCTCTCTCCTGTGCTTATCCTTTTTCTGACACTCGTGTCCCCAAATTTACACTTTCACCCCTGACTTCCTGACAACCATTAATTTTCTTTTCCCTTTTTTTCTCTTTTTAAATTTCCCTGTCTTGCAGCAGTGATTCTCAGCCGGTTTGTTTACTGCAATGAATGGTAACACTATCCATCCAGCCAACACCACCACAACAGCAGGAGGGGGCCCAGGCGTGGCAGCACCCCCGAGAGGCTGGAGGGAGTTCTGTGAGCTGCACGCCATCGCCACAGCCCGGGAGTTGGCCGGACACTACCGGAGCTTTGTCAGAGAGCGGCCCCAGCAAGATGTGCTCCCACCAGAGAACTTTTCTAAGCAGTTCACCGACCTCTTCCAGCAGCACTTCTGCTGTGAGGTCAGCAAAGATGGCTCTCCACTCAGCCACAACATATGTGCTACTGCTACCAGCAGCGCTTCCTCCACATCTCCAGTGGCCGCTCCCATCCCATCCCAGGCTGTGATTAGTCGAGTGCACGTCACATCTTTGTCTGGGGTGCAGGACTATCGGGAGGCAGGCCGGTCAGGTGGAGGACCTGCTCTTTTTTCTGTGGTGTCGCCAAAAGTGGAGACGGTGGTGGTGCACCGGGAACAGGAGCAGCCGCTGCGATGTGCTGCAGGAAATTTCCTATCGGCAAACCCGGTGGTGCTGAGGGGATCGACCCGCAGTGTTGTTAGTGGTTCAATGCACATTCGTAGCCACAGCAATGAGGAGATCTCTGGCGGCGAGCGGCGTCAGATATCTGAACGGTACTCATCTGACTCCTCAAGCTCCAACCTTGGACATGCTGACATCACACACTTCCCTGTCAGTCATATCCAGCAGACTGTAAGACGGATTGTCAAGAAACGGCCCCTTCCCAGTCCCCCCTTATCCCAGGACCTGTCTCCCAGCAACACCACCAACAATAATCCCCCAAATAATATTGACAGAGTGAGTGGGACTTCCTCCACAAATGAGGGGTCATCCTCCTCTTCTCCCTCCCACTCTTCCTCTTGTCTGAACTCTGAAGCCGCGCCCCAAGCGGCGTCACACCGGACTATGGCTAGAGTAACCTCTCAAATCCTGGCCCCTTTCCGTTGGCTTCGCAGCAGAAGCATGCGACGTAGGAGGTCAGAGGCAGGTGGTTGTTGTAAAGAGGGTCAGCTGAAGTACTTGATGGTGGATGATACCATCTCTGACTCTCAGCCCCGCTGGCAACGCTGCCGCTTGCTGGTCAGGAGGATCAAGGACGCTCAAGGTGGAGGAAGAGGAGGAGGAGAGATGTACCAGTTGGAGCTCTATGATCCTCCAAAGGTAGAAACACATCACGTACACATCAGTGATAAACAAAATATAAAACACTTATTTTATAGTTGTTTGTATTTACTTAATTTTCCTGAAAAACTATGGCCCGTGTCACAGACTTTATACGTAAGGTGAAACGTTTATTGTAGGGAGTTTTGTTAAGTAACTGACTGTGCAAAACATATACCTAAGAATTACAATAAAAGATCAAGTCAGAAACGACCTGCATTCTGACGGAAGGCGAGACAAAAAGATTGATAACAATCGTACTGCAGCACAAAATTCTTCTGTCCCGCATCGCATTCATAATAATGCAGGCAGGGGCGTTTTTTCTTGCCCTCTTCCTGTCTTTATATTTAACTAGTCTAAACAAATAACTCCTGGTCTATACATGATGCTGGTGTGCTCACCTAGCGCTAATGTTGAATTGTTCTGTTAAGGTTTATCTAGACGAGCATCATGGTCTGACGTTCACCTTTTGCTCCAAACATTGCTGCATGACGCATTCAAGCACTATTCCGTGTTAAGATTAAGATCAGGGATGAAGTTCATTCTTCAAGTGCGAAATCACATTTTATTATACCATATGTGTTATTTACTTCTCTTATTATCACATTATTCACATATCTCCAACTAGCATTTGTTCAACCACACTGCACTTACAGGGCACAAATAATTAGTTAGGTGCCTGCCATATAAAAAGAATGCACCTATCATAGGTCCCATCAGGCACCTATTTAATAATAGGCACCTATTATTCTACACCTCTAAACTGGTCTCTTTATAGACTTATTTATAGATTTATATCTTATTCTTCCCTCAACCGGAATGCGGCCTGAACGGGAGAGAGATACCACACAAACTATACATCAAATTGACTGGCTCGGTCCCGGGATGTGTGCTATTACTTTTAGTAAAATAGTATTCAGTACTTTTTAAATAATTTGTATTT